>JAJFBB010000011.1:386616-475297 GCA_020882235.1 Schizaphis graminum | reverse complement strand
TACATTCCTATTCATCCTAGCTTGCATCAGTGTCTCATAACTGATTATCTCGAGGCTGGTTACTTACACCGATATAAAACAAAAAGTTTTAGTGAATTTCTAACTAGGTTAGAATATTAGGTTAATGCCAATATGAGTCCTTCCTCCGGTCGTTGATACCACGAAAAAAAGGCATAAAATAGTTTGCGATTTTTTGCTATTTTATGACCCAGCGAATAATTTTTTATCGATATTTATAATAATCAAAACTAAAAACTTTGGTGTATTTTAAAATTATACCATATAGAACACGATAATATATAAAATTGGTGAAAATTCCAAGTTTCTGTGGTTATTCATTATTCTATTATTATAATACAATGAAGAAATCAATTTGGTAAATATCATTAATCACTAAGCATAAAAAATTCACGTTTTTCTTTAATTTTTTTGTTAATTTTTTCAAGTTATAATAGAAAGTACTGGATTTTTTTAATTTCGACCTGTTTAAAGAAAATATTAGATTCAGTTTACTATCATAAACCACCCTTAAATATTGAAAAAATCGAAGCATTTTACCGACAACTTATCTTGTACATACTTATACTCTCACACAAAAAAAAAACACAGACTATCGCAAAATCAATATATCAATATATAACCTAAAAGTAGTGTAATCAATTGAAACACAATATACTTAGTTGCATAGTATGTATACTAGTTTTTATCACTATCCAGTATGCAACAAAATATTTTAAAATAGCTTTTATAAATCGGTTGCGGTATTGGGTAAATAATACTATTATAAACTATAGTATATGTACCAAAAATGAATTCATTAGCAAATTAATTAATAAAAAAGTTATTTGTACGTATAAATATTATCGTATTTTATAAACCGGGATTAAACTAATACATAAGGAATATCATTTTTAAGCGTCCATCGCTAGCGTCGAATAGCATAGAACCACGTACACACCGTGTTGATGTATAATGAACTGTAAACAAACACATTTATCACAAAAAACAAAACGTTTTCACCACATTTCCGTGTGTGTTTACGGTTTTACATGATATTGTATTTTGTTCGGAATTATAATATTTATTTTATATATTTAAAATGTTAGCTATAAAATTTAAAAATTTTAGAATTTTTTTTTTATAAAAAGTAGCCTGAGAACTTCCATGATTTCAACAAATTTTAAATTTCATAATCATTTAAAATGAAATTGTGTAAATTTTTTTTTATACGTTTATAAGAAAAAACTTATCTGGGATCCTGTATTACATTTTTGGTTGAAATACAAACTAACATTTTATACTTGTATAATATGTTCCAATAAAAATTGTACAATACTTACTTTCATGCATTTTTTCATGTTTTCATTTGATTTTGATACTTTTAATGTTTATGCAAAATTAAATATATTATTATTTTTATTTTTTACGCTTGGATTTTTAATGTTTCTAATAAATAATAATTAACATCATCATCATCATTTACGGTTTAACAGATCATTAATGATCAACGCTTCCATCGCAAACTTTTGCCATTTTTCCCTAGTAGGTATACGTTATGTCTAACTGAGCTCTTCCATATAGGAAGATGTTGAATAAGTCTTTTTTATGTCTCGAGTGTGCTACTAATGTTGGTACGGTTAATTGGTCGTCGGAAGATGGAACTTCATACATGTTCTAGCCATTCAAGTATTTTACTAGTCGTACATGAGAGAATATTTAGTCGTCCATAGTGCTCTTATAGTTCACTGTTGTGTTCTTGTTAATATCGTTCCGTTTCTCTATTGTTCATAAGACCATTAATAATAAAATTCTCCTCGGTACTTTCCTTTCAAAATTAATAAGACTGATGATATCCCTTAATAGTTGGCCCAGTGTCACATTCGTATGTCAATATCCGGTTCACTTTTTTTTCCGCAAACGTTGCTCGTAAATTAAATAGTTCAGTTTCTACCATTGCCACATAACATACTTTTACATAATATGATATAAATATTTTATAACGCACGACGGCGGAACACATAATATTATTATATATATAAATTTATATAGATAATAACGAAGATTAATTTTACAAGTGGATTTCCTCCACTATTTTTTTTTTTTAGTATTTAAGCCCCCCCTCCCTCACCAAACTCATCATATTTGTTAATTAGATAAATTAATTGGAATTATTATAATTCACAACATATTTTCAGTACTTTTAATTAGATAATTCTTGTTTTATTCAATTTATGTACATTCCTATTCATCCTAGCTTGCATCAGTGTCTCATAACTGATTATCTCGAGGCTGGTTACTTACACCGATATAAAACAAAAAGTTTTAGTGAATTTCTAACTAGGTTAGAATATTAGGTTAATGCCAATATGAGTCCTTCCTCCGGTCGTTGATACCACGAAAAAAAGGCATAAAATAGTTTGCGATTTTTTGCTATTTTATGACCCAGCGAATAATTTTTTATCGATATTTATAATAATCAAAACTAAAAACTTTGGTGTATTTTAAAATTATACCATATAGAACACGATAATATATAAAATTGGTGAAAATTCCAAGTTTCTGTGGTTATTCATTATTCTATTATTATAATACAATGAAGAAATCAATTTGGTAAATATCATTAATCACTAAGCATAAAAAATTCACGTTTTTCTTTAATTTTTTTGTTAATTTTTTCAAGTTATAATAGAAAGTACTGGATTTTTTTAATTTCGACCTGTTTAAAGAAAATATTAGATTCAGTTTACTATCATAAACCACCCTTAAATATTGAAAAAATCGAAGCATTTTACCGACAACTTATCTTGTACATACTTATACTCTCACACAAAAAAAAACACAGACTATCGCAAAATCAATATATCAATATATAACCTAAAAGTAGTGTAATCAATTGAAACACAATATACTTAGTTGCATAGTATGTATACTAGTTTTTATCACTATCCAGTATGCAACAAAATATTTTAAAATAGCTTTTATAAATCGGTTGCGGTATTGGGTAAATAATACTATTATAAACTATAGTATATGTACCAAAAATGAATTCATTAGCAAATTAATTAATAAAAAAGTTATTTGTACGTATAAATATTATCGTATTTTATAAACCGGGATTAAACTAATACATAAGGAATATCATTTTTAAGCGTCCATCGCTAGCGTCGAATAGCATAGAACCACGTACACACCGTGTTGATGTATAATGAACTGTAAACAAACACATTTATCACAAAAAACAAAACGTTTTCACCACATTTCCGTGTGTGTTTACGGTTTTACATGATATTGTATTTTGTTCGGAATTATAATATTTATTTTATATATTTAAAATGTTAGCTATAAAATTTAAAAATTTTAGAATTTTTTTTTTATAAAAAGTAGCCTGAGAACTTTCATGATTTCAACAAATTTTAAATTTCATAATCATTTAAAATGAAATTGTGTAAATTTTTTTTTATACGTTTATAAGAAAAACTTATCTGGGATCCTGTATTACATTTTTGGTTGAAATACAAACTAACATTTTATACTTGTATAATATGTTCCAATAAAAATTGTACAATACTTACTTTCATGCATTTTTTCATGTTTTCATTTGATTTTGATACTTTTAATGTTTATGCAAAATTAAATATATTATTATTTTTATTTTTTACGCTTGGATTTTTAATGTTTCTAATAAATAATAATTAACATCATCATCATCATTTACGGTTTAACAGATCATTAATGATCAACGCTTCCATCGCAAACTTTTGCCATTTTTCCCTAGTAGGTATACGTTATGTCTAACTGAGCTCTTCCATATAGGAAGATGTTGAATAAGTCTTTTTTATGTCTCGAGTGTGCTACTAATGTTGGTACGGTTAATTGGTCGTCGGAAGATGGAACTTCATACATGTTCTAGCCATTCAAGTATTTTACTAGTCGTACATGAGAGAATATTTAGTCGTCCATAGTGCTCTTATAGTTCACTGTTGTGTTCTTGTTAATATCGTTCCGTTTCTCTATTGTTCATAAGACCATTAATAATAAAATTCTCCTCGGTACTTTCCTTTCAAAATTAATAAGACTGATGATATCCCTTAATAGTTGGCCCAGTGTCACATTCGTATGTCAATATCCGGTTCACTTTTTTTCCGCAAACGTTGCTCGTAAATTAAATAGTTCAGTTTCTACCATTGCCACATAACATACTTTTACATAATATGATATAAATATTTTATAACGCACGACGGCGGAACACATAATATTATTATATATATAAATTTATATAGATAATAACGAAGATTAATTTTACAAGTGGATTTCCTCCACTATTTTTTTTTTTAGTATTTAAGCCCCCCCTCCCTCACCAAACTCATCATATTTGTTAATTAGATAAATTAATTGGAATTATTATAATTCACAACATATTTTCAGTACTTTTAATTAGATAATTCTTGTTTTATTCAATTTATGTACATTCCTATTCATCCTAGCTTGCATCAGTGTCTCATAACTGATTATCTCGAGGCTGGTTACTTACACCGATATAAAACAAAAAGTTTTAGTGAATTTCTAACTAGGTTAGAATATTAGGTTAATGCCAATATGAGTCCTTCCTCCGGTCGTTGATACCACGAAAAAAAGGCATAAAATAGTTTGCGATTTTTTGCTATTTTATGACCCAGCGAATAATTTTTTATCGATATTTATAATAATCAAAACTAAAAACTTTGGTGTATTTTAAAATTATACCATATAGAACACGATAATATATAAAATTGGTGAAAATTCCAAGTTTCTGTGGTTATTCATTATTCTATTATTATAATACAATGAAGAAATCAATTTGGTAAATATCATTAATCACTAAGCATAAAAAATTCACGTTTTTCTTTAATTTTTTTGTTAATTTTTTCAAGTTATAATAGAAAGTACTGGATTTTTTTAATTTCGACCTGTTTAAAGAAAATATTAGATTCAGTTTACTATCATAAACCACCCTTAAATATTGAAAAAATCGAAGCATTTTACCGACAACTTATCTTGTACATACTTATACTCTCACACAAAAAAAAAACACAGACTATCGCAAAATCAATATATCAATATATAACCTAAAAGTAGTGTAATCAATTGAAACACAATATACTTAGTTGCATAGTATGTATACTAGTTTTTATCACTATCCAGTATGCAACAAAATATTTTAAAATAGCTTTTATAAATCGGTTGCGGTATTGGGTAAATAATACTATTATAAACTATAGTATATGTACCAAAAATGAATTCATTAGCAAATTAATTAATAAAAAAGTTATTTGTACGTATAAATATTATCGTATTTTATAAACCGGGATTAAACTAATACATAAGGAATATCATTTTTAAGCGTCCATCGCTAGCGTCGAATAGCATAGAACCACGTACACACCGTGTTGATGTATAATGAACTGTAAACAAACACATTTATCACAAAAAACAAAACGTTTTCACCACATTTCCGTGTGTGTTTACGGTTTTACATGATATTGTATTTTGTTCGGAATTATAATATTTATTTTATATATTTAAAATGTTAGCTATAAAATTTAAAAATTTTAGAATTTTTTTTTTATAAAAAGTAGCCTGAGAACTTTCATGATTTCAACAAATTTTAAATTTCATAATCATTTAAAATGAAATTGTGTAAATTTTTTTTTATACGTTTATAAGAAAAACTTATCTGGGATCCTGTATTACATTTTTGGTTGAAATACAAACTAACATTTTATACTTGTATAATATGTTCCAATAAAAATTGTACAATACTTACTTTCATGCATTTTTTCATGTTTTCATTTGATTTTGATACTTTTAATGTTTATGCAAAATTAAATATATTATTATTTTTATTTTTTACGCTTGGATTTTTAATGTTTCTAATAAATAATAATTAACATCATCATCATCATTTACGGTTTAACAGATCATTAATGATCAACGCTTCCATCGCAAACTTTTGCCATTTTTCCCTAGTAGGTATACGTTATGTCTAACTGAGCTCTTCCATATAGGAAGATGTTGAATAAGTCTTTTTTATGTCTCGAGTGTGCTACTAATGTTGGTACGGTTAATTGGTCGTCGGAAGATGGAACTTCATACATGTTCTAGCCATTCAAGTATTTTACTAGTCGTACATGAGAGAATATTTAGTCGTCCATAGTGCTCTTATAGTTCACTGTTGTGTTCTTGTTAATATCGTTCCGTTTCTCTATTGTTCATAAGACCATTAATAATAAAATTCTCCTCGGTACTTTCCTTTCAAAATTAATAAGACTGATGATATCCCTTAATAGTTGGCCCAGTGTCACATTCGTATGTCAATATCCGGTTCACTTTTTTTCCGCAAACGTTGCTCGTAAATTAAATAGTTCAGTTTCTACCATTGCCACATAACATACTTTTACATAATATGATATAAATATTTTATAACGCACGACGGCGGAACACATAATATTATTATATATATAAATTTATATAGATAATAACGAAGATTAATTTTACAAGTGGATTTCCTCCACTATTTTTTTTTTTAGTATTTAAGCCCCCCCTCCCTCACCAAACTCATCATATTTGTTAATTAGATAAATTAATTGGAATTATTATAATTCACAACATATTTTCAGTACTTTTAATTAGATAATTCTTGTTTTATTCAATTTATGTACATTCCTATTCATCCTAGCTTGCATCAGTGTCTCATAACTGATTATCTCGAGGCTGGTTACTTACACCGATATAAAACAAAAAGTTTTAGTGAATTTCTAACTAGGTTAGAATATTAGGTTAATGCCAATATGAGTCCTTCCTCCGGTCGTTGATACCACGAAAAAAAGGCATAAAATAGTTTGCGATTTTTTGCTATTTTATGACCCAGCGAATAATTTTTTATCGATATTTATAATAATCAAAACTAAAAACTTTGGTGTATTTTAAAATTATACCATATAGAACACGATAATATATAAAATTGGTGAAAATTCCAAGTTTCTGTGGTTATTCATTATTCTATTATTATAATACAATGAAGAAATCAATTTGGTAAATATCATTAATCACTAAGCATAAAAAATTCACGTTTTTCTTTAATTTTTTTGTTAATTTTTTCAAGTTATAATAGAAAGTACTGGATTTTTTTAATTTCGACCTGTTTAAAGAAAATATTAGATTCAGTTTACTATCATAAACCACCCTTAAATATTGAAAAAATCGAAGCATTTTACCGACAACTTATCTTGTACATACTTATACTCTCACACAAAAAAAAACACAGACTATCGCAAAATCAATATATCAATATATAACCTAAAAGTAGTGTAATCAATTGAAACACAATATACTTAGTTGCATAGTATGTATACTAGTTTTTATCACTATCCAGTATGCAACAAAATATTTTAAAATAGCTTTTATAAATCGGTTGCGGTATTGGGTAAATAATACTATTATAAACTATAGTATATGTACCAAAAATGAATTCATTAGCAAATTAATTAATAAAAAAGTTATTTGTACGTATAAATATTATCGTATTTTATAAACCGGGATTAAACTAATACATAAGGAATATCATTTTTAAGCGTCCATCGCTAGCGTCGAATAGCATAGAACCACGTACACACCGTGTTGATGTATAATGAACTGTAAACAAACACATTTATCACAAAAAACAAAACGTTTTCACCACATTTCCGTGTGTGTTTACGGTTTTACATGATATTGTATTTTGTTCGGAATTATAATATTTATTTTATATATTTAAAATGTTAGCTATAAAATTTAAAAATTTTAGAATTTTTTTTTTATAAAAAGTAGCCTGAGAACTTTCATGATTTCAACAAATTTTAAATTTCATAATCATTTAAAATGAAATTGTGTAAATTTTTTTTTATACGTTTATAAGAAAAACTTATCTGGGATCCTGTATTACATTTTTGGTTGAAATACAAACTAACATTTTATACTTGTATAATATGTTCCAATAAAAATTGTACAATACTTACTTTCATGCATTTTTTCATGTTTTCATTTGATTTTGATACTTTTAATGTTTATGCAAAATTAAATATATTATTATTTTTATTTTTTACGCTTGGATTTTTAATGTTTCTAATAAATAATAATTAACATCATCATCATCATTTACGGTTTAACAGATCATTAATGATCAACGCTTCCATCGCAAACTTTTGCCATTTTTCCCTAGTAGGTATACGTTATGTCTAACTGAGCTCTTCCATATAGGAAGATGTTGAATAAGTCTTTTTTATGTCTCGAGTGTGCTACTAATGTTGGTACGGTTAATTGGTCGTCGGAAGATGGAACTTCATACATGTTCTAGCCATTCAAGTATTTTACTAGTCGTACATGAGAGAATATTTAGTCGTCCATAGTGCTCTTATAGTTCACTGTTGTGTTCTTGTTAATATCGTTCCGTTTCTCTATTGTTCATAAGACCATTAATAATAAAATTCTCCTCGGTACTTTCCTTTCAAAATTAATAAGACTGATGATATCCCTTAATAGTTGGCCCAGTGTCACATTCGTATGTCAATATCCGGTTCACTTTTTTTCCGCAAACGTTGCTCGTAAATTAAATAGTTCAGTTTCTACCATTGCCACATAACATACTTTTACATAATATGATATAAATATTTTATAACGCACGACGGCGGAACACATAATATTATTATATATATAAATTTATATAGATAATAACGAAGATTAATTTTACAAGTGGATTTCCTCCACTATTTTTTTTTTTAGTATTTAAGCCCCCCCTCCCTCACCAAACTCATCATATTTGTTAATTAGATAAATTAATTGGAATTATTATAATTCACAACATATTTTCAGTACTTTTAATTAGATAATTCTTGTTTTATTCAATTTATGTACATTCCTATTCATCCTAGCTTGCATCAGTGTCTCATAACTGATTATCTCGAGGCTGGTTACTTACACCGATATAAAACAAAAAGTTTTAGTGAATTTCTAACTAGGTTAGAATATTAGGTTAATGCCAATATGAGTCCTTCCTCCGGTCGTTGATACCACGAAAAAAAGGCATAAAATAGTTTGCGATTTTTTGCTATTTTATGACCCAGCGAATAATTTTTTATCGATATTTATAATAATCAAAACTAAAAACTTTGGTGTATTTTAAAATTATACCATATAGAACACGATAATATATAAAATTGGTGAAAATTCCAAGTTTCTGTGGTTATTCATTATTCTATTATTATAATACAATGAAGAAATCAATTTGGTAAATATCATTAATCACTAAGCATAAAAAATTCACGTTTTTCTTTAATTTTTTTGTTAATTTTTTCAAGTTATAATAGAAAGTACTGGATTTTTTTAATTTCGACCTGTTTAAAGAAAATATTAGATTCAGTTTACTATCATAAACCACCCTTAAATATTGAAAAAATCGAAGCATTTTACCGACAACTTATCTTGTACATACTTATACTCTCACACAAAAAAAAACACAGACTATCGCAAAATCAATATATCAATATATAACCTAAAAGTAGTGTAATCAATTGAAACACAATATACTTAGTTGCATAGTATGTATACTAGTTTTTATCACTATCCAGTATGCAACAAAATATTTTAAAATAGCTTTTATAAATCGGTTGCGGTATTGGGTAAATAATACTATTATAAACTATAGTATATGTACCAAAAATGAATTCATTAGCAAATTAATTAATAAAAAAGTTATTTGTACGTATAAATATTATCGTATTTTATAAACCGGGATTAAACTAATACATAAGGAATATCATTTTTAAGCGTCCATCGCTAGCGTCGAATAGCATAGAACCACGTACACACCGTGTTGATGTATAATGAACTGTAAACAAACACATTTATCACAAAAAACAAAACGTTTTCACCACATTTCCGTGTGTGTTTACGGTTTTACATGATATTGTATTTTGTTCGGAATTATAATATTTATTTTATATATTTAAAATGTTAGCTATAAAATTTAAAAATTTTAGAATTTTTTTTTTATAAAAAGTAGCCTGAGAACTTTCATGATTTCAACAAATTTTAAATTTCATAATCATTTAAAATGAAATTGTGTAAATTTTTTTTTATACGTTTATAAGAAAAACTTATCTGGGATCCTGTATTACATTTTTGGTTGAAATACAAACTAACATTTTATACTTGTATAATATGTTCCAATAAAAATTGTACAATACTTACTTTCATGCATTTTTTCATGTTTTCATTTGATTTTGATACTTTTAATGTTTATGCAAAATTAAATATATTATTATTTTTATTTTTTACGCTTGGATTTTTAATGTTTCTAATAAATAATAATTAACATCATCATCATCATTTACGGTTTAACAGATCATTAATGATCAACGCTTCCATCGCAAACTTTTGCCATTTTTCCCTAGTAGGTATACGTTATGTCTAACTGAGCTCTTCCATATAGGAAGATGTTGAATAAGTCTTTTTTATGTCTCGAGTGTGCTACTAATGTTGGTACGGTTAATTGGTCGTCGGAAGATGGAACTTCATACATGTTCTAGCCATTCAAGTATTTTACTAGTCGTACATGAGAGAATATTTAGTCGTCCATAGTGCTCTTATAGTTCACTGTTGTGTTCTTGTTAATATCGTTCCGTTTCTCTATTGTTCATAAGACCATTAATAATAAAATTCTCCTCGGTACTTTCCTTTCAAAATTAATAAGACTGATGATATCCCTTAATAGTTGGCCCAGTGTCACATTCGTATGTCAATATCCGGTTCACTTTTTTTCCGCAAACGTTGCTCGTAAATTAAATAGTTCAGTTTCTACCATTGCCACATAACATACTTTTACATAATATGATATAAATATTTTATAACGCACGACGGCGGAACACATAATATTATTATATATATAAATTTATATAGATAATAACGAAGATTAATTTTACAAGTGGATTTCCTCCACTATTTTTTTTTTTAGTATTTAAGCCCCCCCTCCCTCACCAAACTCATCATATTTGTTAATTAGATAAATTAATTGGAATTATTATAATTCACAACATATTTTCAGTACTTTTAATTAGATAATTCTTGTTTTATTCAATTTATGTACATTCCTATTCATCCTAGCTTGCATCAGTGTCTCATAACTGATTATCTCGAGGCTGGTTACTTACACCGATATAAAACAAAAAGTTTTAGTGAATTTCTAACTAGGTTAGAATATTAGGTTAATGCCAATATGAGTCCTTCCTCCGGTCGTTGATACCACGAAAAAAAGGCATAAAATAGTTTGCGATTTTTTGCTATTTTATGACCCAGCGAATAATTTTTTATCGATATTTATAATAATCAAAACTAAAAACTTTGGTGTATTTTAAAATTATACCATATAGAACACGATAATATATAAAATTGGTGAAAATTCCAAGTTTCTGTGGTTATTCATTATTCTATTATTATAATACAATGAAGAAATCAATTTGGTAAATATCATTAATCACTAAGCATAAAAAATTCACGTTTTTCTTTAATTTTTTTGTTAATTTTTTCAAGTTATAATAGAAAGTACTGGATTTTTTTAATTTCGACCTGTTTAAAGAAAATATTAGATTCAGTTTACTATCATAAACCACCCTTAAATATTGAAAAAATCGAAGCATTTTACCGACAACTTATCTTGTACATACTTATACTCTCACACAAAAAAAAACACAGACTATCGCAAAATCAATATATCAATATATAACCTAAAAGTAGTGTAATCAATTGAAACACAATATACTTAGTTGCATAGTATGTATACTAGTTTTTATCACTATCCAGTATGCAACAAAATATTTTAAAATAGCTTTTATAAATCGGTTGCGGTATTGGGTAAATAATACTATTATAAACTATAGTATATGTACCAAAAATGAATTCATTAGCAAATTAATTAATAAAAAAGTTATTTGTACGTATAAATATTATCGTATTTTATAAACCGGGATTAAACTAATACATAAGGAATATCATTTTTAAGCGTCCATCGCTAGCGTCGAATAGCATAGAACCACGTACACACCGTGTTGATGTATAATGAACTGTAAACAAACACATTTATCACAAAAAACAAAACGTTTTCACCACATTTCCGTGTGTGTTTACGGTTTTACATGATATTGTATTTTGTTCGGAATTATAATATTTATTTTATATATTTAAAATGTTAGCTATAAAATTTAAAAATTTTAGAATTTTTTTTTTATAAAAAGTAGCCTGAGAACTTTCATGATTTCAACAAATTTTAAATTTCATAATCATTTAAAATGAAATTGTGTAAATTTTTTTTTATACGTTTATAAGAAAAACTTATCTGGGATCCTGTATTACATTTTTGGTTGAAATACAAACTAACATTTTATACTTGTATAATATGTTCCAATAAAAATTGTACAATACTTACTTTCATGCATTTTTTCATGTTTTCATTTGATTTTGATACTTTTAATGTTTATGCAAAATTAAATATATTATTATTTTTATTTTTTACGCTTGGATTTTTAATGTTTCTAATAAATAATAATTAACATCATCATCATCATTTACGGTTTAACAGATCATTAATGATCAACGCTTCCATCGCAAACTTTTGCCATTTTTCCCTAGTAGGTATACGTTATGTCTAACTGAGCTCTTCCATATAGGAAGATGTTGAATAAGTCTTTTTTATGTCTCGAGTGTGCTACTAATGTTGGTACGGTTAATTGGTCGTCGGAAGATGGAACTTCATACATGTTCTAGCCATTCAAGTATTTTACTAGTCGTACATGAGAGAATATTTAGTCGTCCATAGTGCTCTTATAGTTCACTGTTGTGTTCTTGTTAATATCGTTCCGTTTCTCTATTGTTCATAAGACCATTAATAATAAAATTCTCCTCGGTACTTTCCTTTCAAAATTAATAAGACTGATGATATCCCTTAATAGTTGGCCCAGTGTCACATTCGTATGTCAATATCCGGTTCACTTTTTTTCCGCAAACGTTGCTCGTAAATTAAATAGTTCAGTTTCTACCATTGCCACATAACATACTTTTACATAATATGATATAAATATTTTATAACGCACGACGGCGGAACACATAATATTATTATATATATAAATTTATATAGATAATAACGAAGATTAATTTTACAAGTGGATTTCCTCCACTATTTTTTTTTTTAGTATTTAAGCCCCCCCTCCCTCACCAAACTCATCATATTTGTTAATTAGATAAATTAATTGGAATTATTATAATTCACAACATATTTTCAGTACTTTTAATTAGATAATTCTTGTTTTATTCAATTTATGTACATTCCTATTCATCCTAGCTTGCATCAGTGTCTCATAACTGATTATCTCGAGGCTGGTTACTTACACCGATATAAAACAAAAAGTTTTAGTGAATTTCTAACTAGGTTAGAATATTAGGTTAATGCCAATATGAGTCCTTCCTCCGGTCGTTGATACCACGAAAAAAAGGCATAAAATAGTTTGCGATTTTTTGCTATTTTATGACCCAGCGAATAATTTTTTATCGATATTTATAATAATCAAAACTAAAAACTTTGGTGTATTTTAAAATTATACCATATAGAACACGATAATATATAAAATTGGTGAAAATTCCAAGTTTCTGTGGTTATTCATTATTCTATTATTATAATACAATGAAGAAATCAATTTGGTAAATATCATTAATCACTAAGCATAAAAAATTCACGTTTTTCTTTAATTTTTTTGTTAATTTTTTCAAGTTATAATAGAAAGTACTGGATTTTTTTAATTTCGACCTGTTTAAAGAAAATATTAGATTCAGTTTACTATCATAAACCACCCTTAAATATTGAAAAAATCGAAGCATTTTACCGACAACTTATCTTGTACATACTTATACTCTCACACAAAAAAAAACACAGACTATCGCAAAATCAATATATCAATATATAACCTAAAAGTAGTGTAATCAATTGAAACACAATATACTTAGTTGCATAGTATGTATACTAGTTTTTATCACTATCCAGTATGCAACAAAATATTTTAAAATAGCTTTTATAAATCGGTTGCGGTATTGGGTAAATAATACTATTATAAACTATAGTATATGTACCAAAAATGAATTCATTAGCAAATTAATTAATAAAAAAGTTATTTGTACGTATAAATATTATCGTATTTTATAAACCGGGATTAAACTAATACATAAGGAATATCATTTTTAAGCGTCCATCGCTAGCGTCGAATAGCATAGAACCACGTACACACCGTGTTGATGTATAATGAACTGTAAACAAACACATTTATCACAAAAAACAAAACGTTTTCACCACATTTCCGTGTGTGTTTACGGTTTTACATGATATTGTATTTTGTTCGGAATTATAATATTTATTTTATATATTTAAAATGTTAGCTATAAAATTTAAAAATTTTAGAATTTTTTTTTTATAAAAAGTAGCCTGAGAACTTTCATGATTTCAACAAATTTTAAATTTCATAATCATTTAAAATGAAATTGTGTAAATTTTTTTTTATACGTTTATAAGAAAAACTTATCTGGGATCCTGTATTACATTTTTGGTTGAAATACAAACTAACATTTTATACTTGTATAATATGTTCCAATAAAAATTGTACAATACTTACTTTCATGCATTTTTTCATGTTTTCATTTGATTTTGATACTTTTAATGTTTATGCAAAATTAAATATATTATTATTTTTATTTTTTACGCTTGGATTTTTAATGTTTCTAATAAATAATAATTAACATCATCATCATCATTTACGGTTTAACAGATCATTAATGATCAACGCTTCCATCGCAAACTTTTGCCATTTTTCCCTAGTAGGTATACGTTATGTCTAACTGAGCTCTTCCATATAGGAAGATGTTGAATAAGTCTTTTTTATGTCTCGAGTGTGCTACTAATGTTGGTACGGTTAATTGGTCGTCGGAAGATGGAACTTCATACATGTTCTAGCCATTCAAGTATTTTACTAGTCGTACATGAGAGAATATTTAGTCGTCCATAGTGCTCTTATAGTTCACTGTTGTGTTCTTGTTAATATCGTTCCGTTTCTCTATTGTTCATAAGACCATTAATAATAAAATTCTCCTCGGTACTTTCCTTTCAAAATTAATAAGACTGATGATATCCCTTAATAGTTGGCCCAGTGTCACATTCGTATGTCAATATCCGGTTCACTTTTTTTCCGCAAACGTTGCTCGTAAATTAAATAGTTCAGTTTCTACCATTGCCACATAACATACTTTTACATAATATGATATAAATATTTTATAACGCACGACGGCGGAACACATAATATTATTATATATATAAATTTATATAGATAATAACGAAGATTAATTTTACAAGTGGATTTCCTCCACTATTTTTTTTTTTAGTATTTAAGCCCCCCCTCCCTCACCAAACTCATCATATTTGTTAATTAGATAAATTAATTGGAATTATTATAATTCACAACATATTTTCAGTACTTTTAATTAGATAATTCTTGTTTTATTCAATTTATGTACATTCCTATTCATCCTAGCTTGCATCAGTGTCTCATAACTGATTATCTCGAGGCTGGTTACTTACACCGATATAAAACAAAAAGTTTTAGTGAATTTCTAACTAGGTTAGAATATTAGGTTAATGCCAATATGAGTCCTTCCTCCGGTCGTTGATACCACGAAAAAAAGGCATAAAATAGTTTGCGATTTTTTGCTATTTTATGACCCAGCGAATAATTTTTTATCGATATTTATAATAATCAAAACTAAAAACTTTGGTGTATTTTAAAATTATACCATATAGAACACGATAATATATAAAATTGGTGAAAATTCCAAGTTTCTGTGGTTATTCATTATTCTATTATTATAATACAATGAAGAAATCAATTTGGTAAATATCATTAATCACTAAGCATAAAAAATTCACGTTTTTCTTTAATTTTTTTGTTAATTTTTTCAAGTTATAATAGAAAGTACTGGATTTTTTTAATTTCGACCTGTTTAAAGAAAATATTAGATTCAGTTTACTATCATAAACCACCCTTAAATATTGAAAAAATCGAAGCATTTTACCGACAACTTATCTTGTACATACTTATACTCTCACACAAAAAAAAACACAGACTATCGCAAAATCAATATATCAATATATAACCTAAAAGTAGTGTAATCAATTGAAACACAATATACTTAGTTGCATAGTATGTATACTAGTTTTTATCACTATCCAGTATGCAACAAAATATTTTAAAATAGCTTTTATAAATCGGTTGCGGTATTGGGTAAATAATACTATTATAAACTATAGTATATGTACCAAAAATGAATTCATTAGCAAATTAATTAATAAAAAAGTTATTTGTACGTATAAATATTATCGTATTTTATAAACCGGGATTAAACTAATACATAAGGAATATCATTTTTAAGCGTCCATCGCTAGCGTCGAATAGCATAGAACCACGTACACACCGTGTTGATGTATAATGAACTGTAAACAAACACATTTATCACAAAAAACAAAACGTTTTCACCACATTTCCGTGTGTGTTTACGGTTTTACATGATATTGTATTTTGTTCGGAATTATAATATTTATTTTATATATTTAAAATGTTAGCTATAAAATTTAAAAATTTTAGAATTTTTTTTTTATAAAAAGTAGCCTGAGAACTTTCATGATTTCAACAAATTTTAAATTTCATAATCATTTAAAATGAAATTGTGTAAATTTTTTTTTATACGTTTATAAGAAAAACTTATCTGGGATCCTGTATTACATTTTTGGTTGAAATACAAACTAACATTTTATACTTGTATAATATGTTCCAATAAAAATTATACAATACTTACTTTCCTGCATTTTTTCATGTTTTCATTTGATTTTGATACTATTAATATGTAGGTATACAACGCTCATATTTCTAATGAATACTTAATTAACAATGAATGAATAATGAAAAATGAATAATAAACATCATCATCATCATCATCATCATTTATGTTTTAACGGTCCATTAACGTCCAACGTCGCCATGGTAAACTTTTGCAATTTTTCCCTAGTACACGTTATGTCTAACTGAGCTCTTCCATATATGAGGATGTTGAATTAGTCTTTTTTATGTCTCAAGTATGCTACTAATGTTCGTATGATTAATTGGTCGTCGGAAGATGGAACTCCATACATGTTCTATAATTTTAACTTTAAGTATTTTATTTTATTTTATTTTATTTTATTTTATTTTATTTTATTTTATTTTATTTTATTCTTGTAGTTCGCTGTTGCGTTATTTTTAATATCGTTTCGTTCCTCGGTTGTAAGTGATACCATTAATTATTTTAAGTACTTTCTTCTCAAAAGTAATAAAACTGATGATTTCCCTTGGTAGTTTACCCAGTGTCACATACTCACATCCGTATATCAATTGCCAATATTCACCTTAAATATCTGGTGTATATAGGCATAGACGCAATTTCAATAAAAATCTGAGGGTGCTAGGGTTCTTAAGCTCTTCATTTCCCGAGCATAGCGTTGAATAGCTATTGATTGTTATATTATAAAAAAAGTATTCGAGGGTGCAATTATTAAAATTGAGGGTGTTAATATTACCCTCTAAGTGCCCCCCTTATTTGCGCTTATACAGTATAGGGTTTCTTTGATTCGTAGGTTAGATTTACTATACTGCAGTAGCATTTATTAGCACTTGTTAGTTTGATTTTTATTTCCTCATAAATATTTTATGTACCTACTATTTTTGTTTATTCCAAGGTATTTTAAATAATTTATTTTCTCAAAAGTAAGATTTCCCACTTTTAAACTTGGATCATATGCATCTATTCTTGATATATCCTTCACTTAATACAACTTCCACTGAACAACTACCCATATACTGCGTGACATATAAAAAAGTATATTAATAAATTTGCTAAATTATTTTGAGCCATCTATTGAAAAAACAAATTTGTTATGATTACTATTTAATATTCACTACTAAAAAATGTTCTATACCTTAAATTAATTAAAATTTAAACAGCACTATTAATAGTGTTAATAATAATTACCTATACAACTTATTATGTATTGGAAATGGACCAATAATTGCGCCTAATACAACATATTTGTTTAGGGTTAGTATACTAATTGCGCTCCTTATATTTTATAACCAGTGTACCAATATTGCGTTCTTTATGTACTAAAATTCGAAAAAAAATATTTATTTATTTCTATTATATTATGTATTAATAATCACAAAAAAATCGGTTAGTGTTTTCATTTATTATAAATAACTAATATATTTGCCTTAGGTATTGTAAAATGTTTTGAGCACAATTGGTTTATCGATTTTAAAATAATATAGCGCAACTGGTCTATCGACCCTAAAATGTTTAGTGCGCACTATGGTAAACTGCCTATTTATTAGGTACATATAAACTAAAAATTTTTTACACATTATGTATAAGTACATGTATTATGTACCTATTAATAATTTTACTTTCAAAAATATATACATTAATACCTATAACATTTTTTTAATACATGTAACGAATAATTGTGAATCTGACCACTATAATATTTACTTCTGTGCTGACAATGCAGATGCATTATTTAAAAAAGTAATACATATTTTATAAAATATATATTAAATATTATTCATGGGTGAATTTCAATATTATTTTTTTAATTTATAGGGTCAATTTGCTAAAAATATAAAAATATAGGGTGCAAAGGAATCGCAATAAAGTATATCGATACAATCGACCCCACTGCAAAATGTAATTGTGATAATAAAAATGAGTTTATAACGTTTACTATGATGGTTCGTGATTTTAAGTATTTAGAACCTATCACTGACTGTACGACGTTAAATAATATTACTCATTCATAAATATTTATTTTTTCATCTATGATATTTATTTTGTAACCTTCTAGATTCATTGAAATTTTATTATTATTATAAGTGGTATATAATATATTATTTTATTTATTTTATTTTTATTTATTTATTGAATATACGGGCTGGGCAATTTTGTACAATATGGACAAAATATTTACTATGGTTTATAAAATAAATAAAAATAAAAATAAAAAAAATACATGCTTTTATTAGAGAAAGATGCAAATGAAAAAGTTAAAGTGAACAATTTTTATTTGTGCAATTAAAAAAATAAATAACTTGTGACCTCCTTTAGTCGATGTTTGGTAGCTGACAGCTGGTGTAAAAGAATAAACAGGGTGATTCTTTTATCATTATACACTCATTATTTCGTCAAGTATTGACTTTTTTTTAACCTTACCTTTAAATTTTATAATAGGTCAGTTCACTTTCAGTTATATCAAAATTAACGGCACAGTTTTACTTCTGGTGAACGAAAAATTTGCCATGTCTCACGTGTGTAAAACGGAGATAATAAACGCATACGGGTACTAACACGTCATCAGTGAAACCATTATCAACTTTTGATTTTAAAGTGGTAACTTATATTTAAAATGTCATAGAATACAGTAGGAATATTTTTTTATGAATTGTAACGTTAAAATCATCATTTTTCATTTCACCGTTAATGAGTTATAGCTGCTGAAAGTTGGGTGGTTTGAGAATTTAAGGTGTTCATCTTACAGGTTATTACGGTCGTGAGACGTTGGTTTATGTAACTAAAGGTACAAAATTCATCATTGCGTGGATAGTCGATCACGAGTTTATTATATACGATGAAAATATATATAATTTTATTATCTATTACCTACGTAGTGACAACTGGTCTTCAGAAATAAGGAGTATTATAAAAATCAAAAACCACCCAACTTTTAAAAGCTATTTTTCACTAAAAAATTAACAAAATTAATAATTTGAACGTTAAAATTCATAAAAAAGCCACATTAATTTAGTAAATAAATTAATTAAATAAAAGGTAGAAAAAATAAAAAACTCATACAGTTTTAAAAAAGCGTGATACAAAATATTTAAATACTTGAAAAAACTAAATAATTGACGAAATAATTAGTATATAATGATAAAATAATCACTCTCTATACGGTTTAGGAACTTTAAAAGATTTTGACAACAAGTGTATATACGGTACACATTTAAAGAAAACAACAAATATTTTTTTACTTCTGTACATTAAAGTAGTTTACTCGGTTGTTCTGTGTACACAATTCCATCCTATAAAAATCGTTGCTAAACAAAATTTTGTACTGTTCTTACTGTATCTTATTCCATTCAGTTAAAGCTATTCACATCAACTTTACCTACCTACACACAACCATGGTGAAAAATATTAATATTTTAACTTTTTTTTTAATATTTTATTTGATTGTTGGTACTGTGAATGCTGGCCGTGAGTATATTTTCATCTTAGTAAACATGATAAATCACACAATGATATTTATTTTTAATCATATAAAATAACTGATGTTTTATTCCATGTTGTTAATATCCGATCACAAGAATTCAATTAATGATCAAATAATCAAACGTTAATAATGTTGTCGTGTTAATTATTAAAATGATATACCACATAAATAAGTGAAATTGTTGTTATACAAACATAGACACAATAGCTAATTTTAATTCTTATTTATAGTATTAAAGCTAAATTCATATATATATATATATATATATATTATATTATATCACTAACATAGTAACGCAAAGAAAATAACATGTCAGTGTAATAACGTTACTTTATTTGTAAGCTACAATTAAGTTTAAGAAGCTCAATAAGTTTCGTTAGCATTGTTTCGATGTATTGGAAATTTTATTTTATAAGCAATACCTATTCCTATAATATAATGATTTTTCTTATTTTGAATATTTCGAAAATGTATCTAATTCTAATCTGTTCTACTAAATTGAATATATTTTTTATTTTACAGTTGATGGTAAAGTATTTTAAAATAAAATGATTGTTTTTAATTATTTATGAACTTATGTTAAAATGTATAAAACGCACAACAAAAATATTTCAAATAATTCATTATTAATAGAAAATCCACGCCAGTATGTGAACAGCTTGTCTTACATAATATCTAAACGTTCTAAACGTAAATGCATTAGTAAATGTTAGCTCAGCAGAACTAATATTTTTGTTGTTTGAACATCTCTCTTAATTATATAAATATACAAAAACTATGAATTATGATATTATTACATTGAAATTTCATAATAAATCAATTCTCTATGATATTAAAACTAAAAAGCGGATAAGTGAGTATCGCTCTGCTGTACATTAGAGGGTGGGGTGGACCTCGGACTAGGGTAGGTTAAATTTGAATGCAATGATAGGCATCATTGTATACGAAAAACGATTCTGAACGGAGATAATTTATCAGTCTAGGATATATTATATTTAAATATTGTCATATATTCTATTTTGAAACAAATTTAAACATTTAAGTAAAAGTTTCAAGATCCGTGACTAACGATCTCGGATTTTTTTTTATCACTTTAAGAACAACTTATAAGAAACCTTGTATTAAATTTTCAAGATTTTCTGGCCACCCAAAAAATTTTTATCGTTATCTAAAAAAAAAATACTTAGAAAAATTGAAAATTTCAATTGTCTATAAATAGGTCAAAAAAAGTCAAAAGTTTAACTGTGTATGGAGAACGCTAATATAAACATTTAGTGAAAATTTCAAATCTTTACATCGATTAGTTTTTGAGTTATAGCAAAATAAAAAATAATTTGATTTTGTCGAAAACTGGTTTTGTGTAAAAAATCCCGTTTTTCCTTCATTTTTTTGGGGGATTTTCCCGACTCATTTAAAAAATATTGAAAATTTTTAACTTTTGACCCCCAAAAGTACCAACTAGATTCAATTTCCTTTTCAAAGAGGGGCTGAAGTCAAAAATCGAAGCATTTTTACTGCTCCAAAAGTTGTCAGACACAAAAAAAAAACACACATCATTGTAAAATCAATACATTCATCACACCGTTCAGAATCAAAACTTTGAAATTAGTTTTGCTAAACATAAATAATTTAGCAAATTATATAAGTTACTTATCGGGTGTGTGGTGTGTCATCCATCGTCTAAAAGCAACCCATCTTGTTCTTATCATATTTTTTATTTATCATTTATCTTTTTAGGCCAGAAAAAAATTGATTGTGAAGGTAAGTTATTATATTCTCTATTAGGTTAGGTTCTGCTTAATGTAAGTACTTTTATACTATTTAATCCATGGAAAATAAATTACGTGATGTCAAGTGCAATAAATTTGGTATGATACTCTACAGTCTATAGTATTCTCAACCTGTGCACCGGGGTGACCTAGGGGCACCGCGAGGACTTTCTAAGAGCACCGTGGTCTACGTAAAATTGGTTATCAATGAGTATTTTTTTGTTCTTTCTTTCGTATTATTTACAGCAGGGCATCGTGGCTAAATGGGGTCCAAAAAAAGGCATCTTAGAAAAAAAAGCTTGGTAACCGCTGGTCTATACTATTTAAATTTACAAAACTTAGTTTTAGAGCTACGAAAACTGGATCCTGTAGTATTACATTTTTGGTTGAATTACAAACTAACGTTTTATACTTATATAATATTATATTCCAATAAAATTTAATTACTTACACTCCTGTATTTTTCATGTTTATTTGATTTTGATACTATTAATATGTAGGTATACAACGCTTGGATTTTTCATATTTCTAATGAATACTTAATTAACAATGAATGAATAAAGAAAAATGAATAATAAACATCATCATCATCATCATCATCATTTATGTTTTAACGGTCCATTAACGTCCAACGTCGCCATCGTAAACTTTTGCCATATTTCCCTAGTACACACTATGTTTAACTGAACTCCTCCATATAGTGTTGTATAGGTATTTTTTACGTCTCATGTATGGCGTAGACCAAACTGTACTTTCCTGTTAAGTTAGGTTTGAATAACCAGAAGGTTCACTTTTTTAGTAGTATATGGGTTCTTATGGGGCATTGATTTGCTGTACTTGTTGGTCTATCAATGTAGCACGTACAAAGATAGTAATACAATACAACTTATTGGTACAATAAATATTGTATTTAATTTTATTAACAATCTTTAAGTATTGTTGTGTCTTGTGTGCCAATATCAATACTTGACTCAAAGATGATGTTTGAAATGAAAGTTACAACTCTTTAACGATTAATGCTTTATTATGTATAAAATAAAATATATGTAATTAAATTAAGAAGAAGCTGAGTGTCGTGAAGGTGCTCAGGTGTTGGTGGCTGTGATGCGACTCTTGTTTACGTTGACCCATGTTCCTCCGGTTATCCTTGTAGTTGTTGTTGCATATGATATAATTATATAATCAATTGATATAATTACAGCATAATTCTAATTTTATTCTAATGTATTCTATTGTACTTTATAGTTTGATGCGCTTACTGCCCTGTAGGTCATGGTCATAGTAGCATGTGCATTGTGCATCTCCTCGACACGAGGCATGGTCATACTAACCATGATATCTCGTAGCCCATAACAGTATAATAAACATTAATTTTTTCTGACTAAACTATTGGACGTGTCATTTTACCGATTTTCGAGTTCTCATAGGTTAGGTTATTTTTCAGTAACGGACAATCTTCAATATATGTAATGGATTTGAAGATTTTTGCGTCATCAGTGAATAAAAGATTGTTAGAATGTGTAATAGAAAATCAGAATAATTTATAAATAAGTTAAATATGAGAGGAGAATGATAATAAACTTAAGAAGCTCCAGAAGTAACTGATATAGGAAATTATATAAAGTTTTTTATTTAATATATTGTGTTAATTGAGATGAAAGTATCAAGTTAGGATAACAAGGGATGATTGAAGTCAATCTTGGTTAGTTTATGGAGTAATAATGGAGTAGTAACAACAGACACAAAGAAAAAATTTTAAAAAAAAAATTTTTAATTTTTTTTTATATTTTATAAGTTTATGCAATAATACTCGTATAATTTTCATAAATATTAAGTACGAGATGTAGTAAAACTAGTACATCACCTAAGTCAACCACCCGCTGATTTATCCAACGTGTCCTGTGGAACAAAGCTAAGCCCATGCGCATAACTTGGCCACCCATACCGATCTCATTTTGAATAGACTATATAGATAGGCAATTTTGCCTATTAATTTATTTTGTGTTATAAAAGCTAATATTTTACAGATGCGATGATACGAGCTGGATTAATGAACAGAGAGGGCGGTAAGTAGTTATTTTAAATTTTTTAGTTTAAGTAAAACTACTTTTGACAGCGTGTCACTTACTATCTATAGTCTTTTTATATGCTTGAATTCTACTACTTACTTATTTTAATTACTTAAAATAAAATCGTAAGTAAATACTTGCTAATGATGATATAAAATAATACGACTTAGATTATTACATTAACCAATGATTTCAACCTAACCTTTGACACCTTTCATGGGAATAATTTCTTTCTCAAAAATAAACCTTATGGATGGTATTAACAGGAAAACCGATGTGACACGATATTCAAAAATGTATCGTCACAGCGAAAATCCGTTCTAAAACGTTTCACCAAATATGTTAATTTATTTTGATTGGAAAAATATATTCAAAAACATAAATAGATTTTGAAATAGTAAATGTTAACTAGGTATAACCTAGTGTGCAATTTTTTGCTATTTTATGACCCAACGAATAATTTTTTATCGATATTTATAAAATCAAAACTAAACGATTTGGCATATTTTGAAATTATACTATATAGAATACGATAATATATAAAAATTCCAAATCTCTGTGGTTAATAAAGAAATCAATTTGGTTAACATCATTAATGATTAAGCATAAAAAATTCAAGTTTTTCTTTAATTTTTTGTTATTATTTTCTGGTTATAAAAAAAAGTACTGGGTATTTTTAATTTTGACCTGTTTAAATAAAATACTATATCCAGTTTACTATCATAAACCACCGTTAAATATTGAAAACATCGAAGTATTTTACCGACATTTTATCGTGTACCTACTTATACGCTCACACAAAAAAAAAACACAGACCATCGCAAAATCAATTTATCATGCTAACCTATAAGTAGTATAATCAGTTAAAACATATACTTATTTATTTAGTATGTTTATTCTCTATTGTATATTAGTTTTTATCACATGCAACATAATATTTTAAAATAGCTTTTATAAATTGGTTGGGGTATTGGGTTAATAAAACTAATATATTATACCTATTATACCAAAAATGAATTCATTAGCAAAATAATTAATAAAAAAGTTATTTTTACGTATAAATTAACATAAGGAATATTATTTGAACTTACGATAAGCCCTTATATCCCCTTAATTCGGCCTGTTACAAAATCAGTTTTTATATAACTATGCTATAGATTACCTACCTATCTGCCAAATTTAAACTAATATAACCTAACCCTAGAGCAAATACTTTTTTAAATTTAGCGTTGAGTAAATGATTCAGGGATTTCTCCTTTTTATGTAAACAGAATATTATGTCTCAACTGTATCAAATTGGAGAGAAATCATCAATGCCAATCGTAAGTGTTCATTGATTTTAATTTATAGTGACGTATTGAAATATTTTATTATATACGCTGATCAATATTGTCATGATAGAATACAAGGTAAAATAGCTAAGAGGTAGGTACTTAATACAAATAGGCGTTAATCGTATAAATTTCAATTTGCTACGGTTGTAGATAAAACGATTGTCGTTTTACTGACTGGACTAGCGCTTCCAGGTCAATAAGACCAGTTACTTTGTGCCAAAGGTCAGAGTACCAGATGGTATTTAAATATTTAATATTTAATTCACAGGTATTATATAAACATATCTGTGATTTAGTCAATCGACAAAAATAGAGATTAATTCTTAATTTGAATCTTATTAGAGAATAGAAATTATGATTCTTTCAAATTTTCAACTAAATGTTGTTACTCCGTTACTCGTTAATTAAGAGTTCATTATTCTGTAGAAAGTCTGCAATTAAAATTTGAAATAGTAAACATTAGAACTAAACTACCGTAAACTACCTACTGAATAATGAATTATAAATATTTATATTATCAAAATAATTTATTAGAACTACGCTACAGTGAGTTTTTAATAATTTCGATGAAACCTTATGCCGCAGCAAAATCACACCTTGTTTTGTTCTATTTACAACCATGATGCAAATAGATGTCTATCGACTATCACATATTTTAAATTTGAAAGCAATCGCCAGTCTTAAATGAATTATTCGATGAATTATTATACTAATGAACCGGGGAACAAGAAACAAATTCCCGAATTTTAATTATTTTATATTATTCAGAATAATGTATAAGATATTATGTTCATGTATTATTACTTAGCTAGTATGAGTGCTGATGGTGAGTTATTATTTTAATTTTTCTATACTTCACCGTTATTATATTTTATGTATAATAACGTTATTCAATTAATTATATTTATAAGTTGTAAGGCATTTATTAATAAAGAGTAGGTACTTATTAATAATGTTGTACCTACACCTAACTGAATAACTTTTTACTTATTTGAATTTCGACAGAGTAAGTTCTTTATTACTGTTTTACTGTATTAATAGTAAAGCAAAAACATGAAAATCCAACAGCAAAGACCGAAGTCGTGCCAGTGAAAAATAAAAATAAATAATAAAAAATAATAATATATAGCTATTATAAGACCGTGATAACCAAGGGTGTTATAAAAATAATACAAATACCTACGTTACACATGAATAATAATAAAATATAAAATAAAACATGATGGTACCCCTCAAAAACGCACCAACGTATAACATAATAGAAACGACAGCTATCAAAATTCTACTCTTCACTAAAAAATATTTAAGTTGATCTTGACATTTTGCCGGAGTTCGTTATAATATTGGCATAGAACATACCTATAATATAAGTCACAGTCAAACAGCTGTACGATTTGTTTACATTTTTCTGAGGCTTGGTATGATGTTGGCAGCTGAGGCTCAGCATCATGATCGTAGAATGTGTTTTAATACGGATTTTAAATGACGATACGGTTAAAAAAAATCATGCCGAACTCTGGCAGAATGTCAAAGTCAACTAAAATATTTTTCAGTGAACAGTGGAATGTTGGTATCTGTCACTTCTATTGTGTTCTATGATATAGATCTTATTGATAATTATGTAAAGATGAATACATACTTCAACTGGGTTGAACCTAATTCTAATTGTTTCAGCACCAGTAGACGATTTTATAAGATTAGTTAGAAATAATAATCTTGGTAATTACATAATTGATCATAATAAATAAATTAGATATGTTATACAAAACCTATTCTATGTTTAAATGCATTTTTATTTTGAATCGGTTTTGTTAGTTTTATTCGAAAAAAGTTTAAAAAAAAATTAATTAAATCAAATTTATATTTTCTAGCAAGGAATTATAATACACCAGGCTCATTTTGTACTGCTTACGCAAAGGATGAAGTATAAGGAAAATTTTAATACCATCATAAAAGTATAGACAGTATAGTTTACAAGTATTCAATCAAATTATATAATTTAGTTGTTTTATTCGCAATGTTTTATTCGATTAAGTACAATTTTTCTATACTAAACTTTAATTTTTGTTTAACTAAATGCATACATATATAATAAACATTGTTTTGTCTTCAATACTTTTAGTTTTTATTTTATAATTTACTAGCTGACCCGGCAATGCTTGGCTATTGCAAGATTATTGATAGATTTATTAAAACGAATATTGGATATACATGTTGTTGGTGTACGTGTGATAAACTTCTAGGAACACCACCGATATCAAACACAATACAATTTGATGAACAAAAAAGTCAGGTTGCAGGTAGCAGGAAACCTGTGGCCCGCACAATATGTACAATAATATATAATATATAGGTATACAATTTACACGTTTATTTTAATTAATAATAACTAATTATTTATTAACTTAATCGGACTAATTTTAGATTCTGAACGGAGTGATGAATGTATTGATTTTACAATGATGTGTGTTTTTTTTTTTTGTTTTTTTTTTTTGTTTTTGTGTCTGTGTACAGCATAACTAGTCGAAATAATGTTTCAATTTCAAACTTTGGGGGTGGTTTCCGATGTAAAATTGGATATCCTTGGTGCATTATAGAGGTCAAAAGTAAACATTTTCTAACAGTTTTTAAAAAAATCGAATTATTTATTTTGCTATAACTCAAAAACGAATCGATGTAAACACTTGAAATTTTCATCAAGTGTTTAAATTAGCGTTTTCCATACACAGTTAAATTTTGACTTTTTTTGAGTTATTTATAGACAATTGAAATTTTTAATTTTTTTTAGTATTTTTTTTTAAAATAACGATAAAATTTTTTTTGGCCGACCAGAAAATCTTGAAAATTTAATACAAGGTTTCTTATAAGTTGTTCTTAAAGTGATAAAAAAAAATCCGAAATCGTTAGTCACATTTTTGTTTTTTATAAGTGCTTAAAGTTCGAATTTATACGAAATATGTCAGTAGTATGATTTAGATGGTTCTAAAACCTAGCCCCTAGCCCCTAGCCCATGCGAGTGAACGCCACGCGCTGCCATTCCCCTCCATGCCGCGCGCTGCCATTCCCCTACATGCCGTGCCCGGCTGTGCCCCCTCCCCTCCATTTCACTACATGCTGTGCATTAACCCCCCCCCCCTAACGCTAAAATATAAACACTATTGATAGTCGCTCAACTATGGTACGCGCTCTGGTGGATTTTTTTGTAACTACTCAAACGAGGTAACCATCCACGACAATACGACAGTCTATAAAGTATAAATAGTGAATTTGTAGAATGTAGAATAATTATTGACTATTGTGGTGCACAATCATATGTATTATCGAATTATCTTGATATCAGATTGTATAATATATTATATATAATTTATATTTTTAACTTAAGTATCATTACTATGACAGACTACCTATTTTAATATGATTTATGAACTGTTTATTTCATATATCTACCTAGTGATATTTGATTCTCAATTTTGATTAATGTTACAAGATGGAAGTTGGTGCAACATTTACTCCCCGTTTTGATTCCATGTGCATTTTAAATCAGTCTGTGAAACTTCTTCCAAAATATTTATACCAGATCTAAAATTAAAATAGTAGCAGACAAAATGTATATAACACTTAACTACTTACTAAAAAATTGTTAAATAACCTGTTAATATGAAGTAACGTTGCAACAATATGTTTACAAGTCTGACTTGCACCTGCTTTACAAGAACAAACCATTTGGGATACAATCCATGTAGTACAATTTTGCAAGCTCAAAGTTCCATAAACTTCATGGGGTTTTTCTCGTAATGCAGATGTTTGAAGACACATAGCAAATAAATTAATATTAGCATCATCTTTGTTAGTATACCCACAGTGAATTAAATGTCCAGAATTTAAAATATTTTCTCCTTCAACCATGTTCCTTGTAGTCGGTGTTCCATTACAAAATGTATAAATTTCATTTAGACTGACCCTATCCATTTTAGGAATTTTGATTAATAAGATACTTATTACAAACGATCTGTATGCATATATTATAAATTATAATTAATATTTAATAAAACTAGGTTATATTGATCAAGTGACAAACTGACAAGTATCAATAGTCTTATCAATTCTATCCACTAATAGAAAATAGGTTTGCAATAAATATTATTATTTTTATTGACTATAATTATCATTAGACTATTTCAAAGACAATATGACAACCACAGCTGTAGTTCTACAGCCTTGATGATAACTTAAAATTATTGATTTATTATATACAAATACAATCACGAATTCACGATAATCAGATGTATAAAATAAATAATAAATTTGTTGTAAAAATATTATTCTAATAGAAATTCAATTATAGAATTGCAAATATAAAGTATACAGCCAGTACATTGTTTAGATAAAATATATTTAAAACACCAATCTAGGTGATAACGGTTGAAACATTATATGTATATTGTATACAATTAAAATAAAAACCCATTATGATTAAAAAATGAAAATATTAACCAATTTTCAAAACTATTCCATTATATCACGGCATACGCGTATGCCACCGCTCGACGGTTACCTCGTTTGAGATAGACCACGCCCACCGTTCAGATGCCAATACAATTCTTATAATTTAATTAAATATTATATACAACTAATTTAAAACAATATAATATATTATTGATAAAACAACCTAGCTAGTTATTTAATAATACATTCGATAAACATAGTTTGTAATAGTTAGCGACTCTTAAACATAAATTTCGTTAAAATTTTTTTATGTAAGAAAGTATACCACCCATATCCTATACACTTTCCGTACACCTAAAATTATATTCTGTTGTAACGTGATGATCTATTATACCTAGCTACCACCTAGTACCGTGCCCCTCTAATATGACATTAGAAAAACACAGTTCTATATAAACAGTCGCATCTTTAACGACTCGTTCATTGTATGTGAAACAAACACTTAATAACACTTATGATGAAATATTTTTGTTTACCTAAAACTGACGACTTAACGTTTAGAAAGTTAGTTAATGCAAGACCTAACTAGAAGCTATTATTTCAACAATTTAAATGTATCCTAAAATAATTGAAAATATTATCTGGATTAACCTTTTAACATGGTAAATTATTAAGTAATATTTTACCAATCCATGGCCTAAAATGTTAACATTACCTAAATATATTAGAAATTATATCAGCATTTATTAATTTAGTCAGTACGTCTCCACTCGTATACTACACAGTACACAAATGAATATCGTTCCGTCTTATTAGTCCTCCATCCCATAAATGCCTAACACATATAATACCACACTACAACCCTCCATAGGTTAGGTTGTAGAGTACTAGTCCCCAGTGGTGTATTGGTGAAAAAAGTTTTGGGTATACGCACTTTAAGCTATATTTTATTGCAAAAAAAAAAATTTTCTCGCTACGCTCGAAATATTACTTAGGTACATAAGAAATTACAATCTACATTAAACAATTTGTACTATAATCTTCGCTCTTTCTATTTTTATACACAGTATTTCAGTTTGTATGTTAGTTTTTAATATACTTTTAACTATTATTCAGACACTCAATCGATAAAATTTTTGATTTTAAAATAGTGATGTCTTTCACAAATTAATCATATATCTAAAAAGTTTCAAATTCTAGACAAATATTAATATACCTATAATCAGGGGTGTTCCCATAGGGTATACTACATATACGGTATATACTCTCAAGATTTTTTTTCAATATTATGGGTATACTGCGTATGCTCTCCATCTCAATTTTTATCCATATTATTGACACCCTCTTTACCGCCGGCTTAACTCCATAAGAAAAATATTTTTATTGTATTAAATGTGTATATTTGATGATAAAGTATACTTTCAAAAAAATTAATGGGAACACCACTGCCTATAATCGTGGTAATAGTGCCATATTGTATACAAAAAAAATATTCTTGATTAATTTGTGATATCAACAAAAATATTCAATAATAAAATTAAAAATATATTGTCAATATTGCATATTTTTAATTTTATCAGTATACGCTCCTATACGGGCGTATACCTGCGTATTGTGTATATTTTAAAAGCTATACGCTCTGATCGACAAATACGTTATGGGTATACGCCGTATACCCCCGTATACCCTCCAATACACCACTGCAGTAGTCCCTAATCAACCTTCTGAACCCGCGCACCTACTATCGCGTAGGTATGTACGCGATCATGTACATCATGCTACACCATAGGTACTTCACTACAATCAAAGTCTATACTTCTATAGTAGCCAGTAGGTATATACCACTGAATTAGTAAATTAAATAATACACTACTATCTAAAGCATGTAATTTATATTATATTAGGAAAGAATAACTATATATTTTATCATATTCATATAAACACTATATTATACTATACTGTTTTATCAATACCTAGTACATACCACACCATACCCCCACCTACCATCAATGTCTATCTCTAAAAATGTATATATTCTACAATTCTTAACATAACGATAGGAAACTATATAGTTGTCTAAGACATTATTATATGAGGTATGCTGGTTAACATTTCAAATACATATATGATTTATGTATATTATATTATTACAGTTTTAAAATATAGAATAATAACAATATTATAAACATGGTGAATGATTAACTAATAGTCATAAGAACATTCTTATTCCTTAATTTAACAAATCGTTTAATTATATACCTACATTGATATACATACATTTTTGTATCCACATAAATAATATACCAACATAATTATTAATATAATATTAATCAATTATAAATAAATAATATACTAATACACCTCCATTTACCTCCGCCTAAAAAATTATACTTCAAACTACTATACCAATATATTATCATACTCATACATTCATACCTTAGTTATACAAGACATTATTAATGGAGGTATGTTGGTTAACAGTTCATACAGGTACATATATGATATGTGTATATTATTAATTATTATAGTTTGAAAAAATAGATTAGCAACAATATAACATAAACATGATTATTAACTAATAGTCTGTTTGGCAAGAACTTTCTTACTTTCATTAAATATATCTTAGCATGATAATAACTATATAGTTATCCAAGACATCATTATTATAGGTAGTATGTTAGGATATCATAACACATCATGCATAACCATATACATTATACATCATACCATACCACACCCCCCTCCCATAAACGCATAGTGTACACCACACCATACACTTCCCTCCCTGCAATGCTTAGTACATACCATACCATACCACCCCCTTCCCTCTCATCAATGTCTATCACTTAATATATAGTCATTATATAATATACCTCCATTACCTACACCTTGAAAATTATACTTAAATCTACTATACCAGTATACCATTCTTCTAAACATACTTACATCGATATAGTTACATAAATAGTATACATAATAAATAATATGCTAATATACCTCCATTACCTGAACCTTAAAAATTATTCTTCAAACTACTATATCAGTGTACCTACCATATTTCTAAGTATACATACATTGAAAGCTATATAAATAGTATACATAATAAATAATATACTATTAATCAATCATAAATAAATAATATATTGTTAATATACCTCCATAACCCACACCTCAAAGGCTTAAAAATTATACTTCAAAATATTATACCTGTATACCATAATTCCAAGCATGTATATATATATATATATAAATTCAACATTATTAGTTAATAAATAGTATACATAATACATGATATACTAGTAGACGCTCATTACAAACACCTTGAAAATTATACTTCAAACTTCTAGGTATATCAATATATCATACCTCCAAGCATACAATGATAGCTACATAAATAATATACCTAGGTACATAATAAATAATATACTATTTATCCATTATAAATAATAAATAATATGCTAATATGACTCCATATGACTCCACAACCCACACCTCGAAAATTATTCACTTCAAACTGCTACTACTACTACTACTATACGTAACCTCAAAACATACAAACGTTGATAGTTACAAAAATAGTATAGATAATAAATAATATGCTAATATACCTCTATTACCCACTCCTTGAAAATTATATTTTAATCTACTATACCAGTATACCATACCTCCAAGCATACATAGGTACATTGATGGCAACAAAAATATTAGGTATACATAATAAATAGTATGCTAATATCCTTCACCTTAAAAATTATACTTCAAATTACTTTACCAGTATACCATACTTCTAAACATACATACATTAATAGCTACATAAATAGTATACCTATATAATAAATAATATGCTTATTACTTATATAGATACCACCATTATCCACACCTTAAAAATTATAATTTTAACTACTATACCAGTATACCATACTTCTATACTTACATACATTGATAGCTACATAAATAGTAGGATACATAATAAATAATATACTACTATACCCTTATTACAAACACATTGAAAATTATACTTCTATTATAGGTACTACTACTATATCAGTATATCACACCTTCAAACATGCATAGGTACATTGATAGCTAGATAAATAATATACTATTAATCAATTATTATAAATAAATAATATGCTAATATACCTCCATTACCCATTCCTTGAAAATTATACTTCATTCTAAAATATCAGTACACCACACCTCCAAGCATACAAACATACATTGATATAGTAACATAAATATTAGGTATACATAATAAAAAATATGCTAATATACTAAACATAGCTATTTCAGAGAAATTTTATAGTATATAACTCATCGTTTCGATAAAATGTTAAATTATTTTGTATAAAACTTTAAATTGGAAATATAATATATATGTATAAATTCGTACTTGGCGTTGACTACTATTAATATTACAACACAGCTCTGAATATTCCTAACCTAACTCATCACCCAGTTGTTTTGCAATCACCCAACAATCACCCAACAATCACCTAGCAATCACGTAGAAATCACACAGCGATTTGAAAACACCCAGGAATCTACTAGTAATCGCCTAGTTGTTTTGAATAACCCAGTTGTTTGCAATCACCCAACAATCACCCAACAATCACCTAGCAATCACGTAGAAATCACACAGCCATTTGAAAACACCCAGGAATCTACTAGTAATCGCCTAGTTGTTTTGAATAACCCAGTTGTTTGCAATAATCCAACAATCACCCAGCAATCATTTAGTTGTTTGCAGTCACCTAATAATCACCCGGCAATCACCTAGCAATCGCCTTGAAAACATCTAGAAATCACCCAGTCGTTTGGAATCACCAAGCAATCATTCAGTTGTATTCAATTGGTTAGCAATCACTCGATTGTTTGGAATCTTCTAACAATGACCTAGGAATAACCTATTAATCACCCAGTTATTTAGAATCACTCAGCAATCACCTAGCAATTACTCAGTTGTCTGCAATTAACTATCAATCACCCAGTAATCACCTAGTAATCACCCAGTTATTAGGATTCACCCAGCAATCACCTAGTTGTTTGGAATCACACAGTAATTACCAAGGAATCATTCAGTTGTTTTCAATCGGCTAGCAATCACCTTGCAATGATCGTTAGGTTAGGCTTGTTATAATATCAGCTGCAGGTGATATAATGTATGAACATATACATAGATAAGTGATTAGGAATCGTTTTAATAGTTTTGCTTACCATAACCATTAAATCGTTATAAATCGCTCTAATGATATACACATACACTTTAACGTTTCTCATCGACAAATGATAATGAGGTCTCGTCAATAATTACGTTATTTACGTTATTTACATGCCTTTGTCCATCACATAACCTGTTTTTACTTCCGATCACCTAACCTTACCCGGGCATAACCGCGATTTGCATGGAGGGGAGGGGGCAAGGCCGAGCACGCGCACGATAGTGATGGCGAGGTATTTCGCGTAAGGGGAGGTACGTACGTGATCGTGCGCGTGCTCGGTATTATATATCCTAGACTGACAAATCATCTCCGTTCAGAATCGTTTTTCGTATACAATGATACCTATCATTGCATTCAAATTTAACCTACCATAGTCCGAGGTCCACCCCACCCCCTAATGTACAGGTACAGCAGAGCGATACTCACTTACCCGCTTTTTTTGCCTTAAACCTTCTCTGTGATATCCTCTTTAATTAAAAAAAAATTGCACGATGATTGAATAAGTACTAATTAGGAAGTTTTGGAGTATATTTATGGGGATACGTACAACTTGGTACATAATATTATCAATTTATTGCTTATATATAGCATATCATAAAGTTTTGATTAACTATTTGTAAAGTGCGAAAATTTGTACATAGCTACGCATTATGTATACTAAAATATGAAATTGAAACCCTTTAGTTAAACACAAGTAAGTACATGTTTATTATGTTGTCATACTTAAGTGAATTACTTGAAATAGACTATTAGAGTCAATAGCTACTGGTTTAACTTAAATTAGTGTTTAAAATCAAATTCATGTGCGATATACTCATAATATTGAAGTTAAGAACTTCTATGGTATGCCCCACAATCTTTGTATTCATATAAAAGGAAATAAAATAACAAGTAACATTATGTTATTTAGTTGTACACTGCCGTCACATTATTTATAATTACGCTCTATATCAAATTCTAACTCATGGGTTCTCAACCTTTTGAGGTCCACGCCCCCTTTCAAACTATTTTATGAGTTCACGCCTCCCCCCACCACTACTATAAGATTGATGTATGCATAATATTTATATGCAAACTATACTTTAATGTTGGTTATTATTTTTTTCAACATTTTCACGCCCCCCCTGAAATTTTGTCACGCCTCCCTAGGGGGGCGCGCCCCCCAGGTTGAGAACCCATGTTCTAACTAATGGCAAATTTTAAGGACCTAGGCAGCGGCGTAATCTTTTATTCAAGACTCAAAAGCTACCCACATGTTGCGTGTCATATAAAAATGTATACAAATAAATTTTTTTTTTATTTTGATTTATTTACTAAAACATTATTTACATAAAATTAATTAAAATAAATGACACTATTAGAGTTGGTTTTAATTAAATACAATCAATGCAACGTAAGCATTATAGATAGGTGTATACATCATGTATACATGAATGATACATGTATAAATATTATGCATGTTGTTTTAATTATGTATTGTTCTATTTGTTCTATATAATAATAATAATTATAATAGAGTTTGGTAAAATAACTTAACTGATTGGTAGAATTGTTTGGCATTTGTATTTAGTAAAACAAAAATATTCAATCAAAATTTGTTCGTAGATAGCATACGACACGTGTGCCGAATAAATTTGATAATATCAATAAAAGCATGAAATTTTCTAGATAATATTTTTACCTTTAAATTTAAAATTAAGTAAATTTACTCTAATATTAAAGCTAATATCACAAAATGTATTCTGCTAAACGCAAATTTTCTATGATGTACGTAAGTTTTATAAGTATTGAAAAAAATAAATAATAGTATACATAACTAAAAATTAGTTAGTGTTGATTGAGTGACAAGTGTATTGGTACACTTAAAATCAAATATCGTTTTGACGCATAAAATGTATAACCGCCCAACAAATTCACCATTCGTCTTGGTATGTAATTTGCATTGCCATCACATGTATACCGGTCGTTCGTAAGTCGACTTCGTGTGTTATCGAAGTACAGGACGACTGCGACACACGAAGAAAATGCTGCAATAACGGATAAGTAAGCTACTCATGTCGGTATAAGTCCACAACGCACTTTGTAATAGGATAATCGTACCCCCGGATAATCTTACCGGGGGGGGGGGTAAAGTTATCCTAGAATAATTGTACCCCCGGTAAAATTTTCCCAGTATAATCGTACCCCCGGTAACATTTTCCTAGGAAAATCGTACCCCTCTAAGGGAGTAATATTTTTCTAGGAAAATGTTACCGGGGGTACGATAATCCTAGGATTAATGTACCCCCGGTAACATTTCTCTAGGATAATCGTACCCCTCTAATAAGTTATATTTTCTTAGGATTATGTTACTGGGGGGGGGGGGGGTACGATTATACTGGGAAAATCATACCCCCCACGGGTAAGATACTTTGGGGGTAAATTTGTACTGTGGGTGAGATTGCAATAATATAATTTTACTAGGCACTAGGGGTAAATGGAAAAGTTTTTTGTATCAGCATTCAACAGATATCTAAGGTTTGTGTGGATCCAATTAAGTTTGATTAAATATTTCCTGTGAGAAAGAAATACAGAATTCTTCTAGAATCAACATGGATTTTGAATAAATACATTATATTAATAATTATTAACAAAACCTTTATTGTAATTATAATAATTATTATGCCTTAAACCTTTAGACAAAAATAAACAAAAAACAAATATCTTTAAATTACTTGTTACTATTCGACGTTAATTACAACATCGTAGTGTACATTATTCAAATTTCTAATGTATAAACATTTTTCTGTGTTACTGAGTGGTTTTTTTATAGTGATGTCTTTGTTGAATAACTGCCATTTACTTGTGGCAGTCATATAAACGTAGATCGACGTTTTTAATAAAATTGCGGCACCAAATATTTCTACGTCAGTACCCCACACAGCTGAAATAAAAGACATACGATTTCGTTCATAATAGTTGTACTCATAAAAAAAATTAATTTCTTTTTACAACACTAAAATTATTTAAATAGGTTAATTTGACGTGTTTTTTTTTTAAAAAAAAATATCGATTTACAAAATGGTTATACATTTAAATTACCATCATTTTCTATTGTATTTTGTTCCAAATATTTCTTCATATTTTCCTTTCCCCCTATATATCTTTCGATATTTGAACTTGTTTTGACAATCTGAAAATAGTATTTATATATATATATATATAATATGTCTTTTATAATATGATAATAAATACAAGTATACATTTTTTTTACCTCACAAACATGTTGTCTTATGGTAAAATGATAATCTTCGTCACCTGTTATTCAATACGATAAAGATCTATATAAACAGTTTCCATCTCCAACAATGTTTTTAATTTCAGATGGAACTGTCAAGACTTTTGCAAGTATAGTTTCGTTTGTTGCTTGTCGGCTGAAATTTAATTTTAATGTTCTGCATTTTGTCTGCTGCCATGTTTTACCAACCGGATAAAACATCCTGGTTTTTGGAACGGTGGGAATCTTTTCTTTTCGTGACATTTTGTTTTCGCTCGTCTTCAATTCTTCTGCATAATATGTATCTTCATTCAATTTTTTACCGTCAGATTCAAAATATATTTTCATATTACTTATTAACACTTTGGTTTTTAACACTTTTACATCATTTTTTAACTGACATATCTTGTTGTTTATAATTTCATGGATAGTGAATGGACCCAGCCATGGCATCGAGGCCCATCCTCCTTTCCTGTCATCACGTCGGAGATTTTTTATTAACACTTTATCCCCTACTTTAAATTTATTCTCAGCTAATGGGTGTCTTTTCGCGTATGATTTTCGTTGAGCTGATTGTGCATCTAGAATATTTTCTTCCACTTTATCTTGAAGTTTATCTAAAAGTTAAGATATTTTATTATTTTAAATATAACTAAATATTTGAAATTATAGTTTTATTTTTATATGTAATTTTTATAAAATATTTAATAGAAAGAAGAGACCAAATACATTTTGTTTAGTTTACTTATAACTTATAATTTAACTATATACTTAAGCTCTAAGGTTAGCTTAACCGAAACTTTACCGTACATTGTAAGAATCAGCCTAAGTATCATTAAACCATAATAGTATAAAATTTTTAGTATTAATTGTTAGTAACTGAATCATCATTTTGCATGTACAATTTCCTATGATATGAAATTGAATTTTTTAACTAGACACCATATTATGTACCTATACTACTTGTCTACTTCCTATATTAGCTGACTTCGCCTGACAAACAATAAACAAATTTAAAATTTCACATGAATATGACACGAATATTACTTGTTGTCCATGACTAAAGTAAATCCTGATTATTTAAAAAGCACCATCTAAGGAATAAATACAATTTTTTTTATTATTATATAATGAAATACTACCAACCTAAAACATTTAAAAATACTAATATCACTATTATACTATTTTTAGTACCGTAGCTAGATATTTTGGAAGAAAAGTACACATTATATTTATACATAATTTTAGAATAATAAAAAATATGTTTGTATTAGTTATTAAATTTATTTTTGATTAAAAATTATTATTAAATTTGGTTTACTAGTCAAAATAATAAATACATGGCTTAGCACTAGAAAAATTTTAAAAAATTAGATGTTGAAATCTATAAACACCTTTCTTTTTTAGAGGTGGCAAACTAATCAATAATATTTTAGATAGTTATTTCAATGTCTTTGTCTAAAATTGTTTAAATAAAAACTCGTTTAGTTTCTGTAACTGCAGACCAATGCCAACTCTAAATAATAATTATTATTATATAATAAATGATCCCAGACAAATAGATAGACACTTAAATTCATTGTATTCATATGCATAGATATGGATTTTGTTGATTAAATATTTGTAAAATATTAGGGTCAGCTAATCTGCAGTTGGTATAAATCTTGCATCCAAATAGTGCAGAAATCAATCATTTCATGAACTAGATATCTAGACAGTGAAATTCGTCCAGATTGTGAACTTTGACGAATATATATTATAATATGTACATCCATTTCATGAAATGTACAATATATTGTATACTTTGGGTAGTTTTTTTACAATAAAACACATAATTTTATATTATTTAGCAATAAATAATTACTTTATACTTATGCTAATAATCTATAATTCCTTGTATTGCCTTATGAAATGTTGGTCTAAGAATATAATACGTATCATTTAATTATGTAACGCATTTCGTAATTTTCACATTACCTTCATGGATTTTCCTAATAAGAAATTATTTTATTTTATTAAAAAGATTTTCGTAACACACAAAATATTAGACAAACTACAAACACAATAGTACCTCGTATCTGCGTTTCATACAAAACACACAAGCAGTATAATCTATTATAATATACCTAATATAATTTATTGCTAAATAACGAAAAAATTTTTTATAATAATTACACAAGTCACAAAGTATACAATATAGGTATTGTCTATTTCGTGAAATGAATGCCCATATAATGTATTTTTTTCAAAGTTCATGAAATATGTGATTTCACTATGTGGATGAGCATATTATAGATTTACACTAGTTATAAACTTGTTTTAACTGTGTAACTATAGTACCTATCTATAACCTACACCTTAAAATAATAGTTTTTAAGTATTAAAGTGTATACCTCTCATTGATAGCATGCATTTCAATGTTTCTTCAAATTGTTCTTCATCAAAATCTCCCATAAAAACATTATCATACACGCTATCATCTTCTAAGCTATGTTGTATATCTACTGGAAGTACAGCTTCTCTTTGATATAAAACATAAAATGGTGAATATTTTGTAGAAGTATGAGGCACAGTTCGATAAGCAAATAGAACTCCTTGCAATACGTCTGGCCACTTGAGCACATTTTCTAGATGAATCTAAACACAAAACAAAATAATTTTTTTTATTAATTATTTTTGGTTTAAATTAACCAAAATATTTTTAGGTACTTACTTTAAGTAACGAATTTTTTATTGTTCTATTAAATCGTTCAACAAGCCCATTTGCTTGAGGATGATAGGGTGATGTGACTCTATGTGAGGTTCACGTCATACGAAATAGTTCTTCACATACCTGGTTACAAAATTCTCTACCTTGGTCACTTATTTCCACCTTAGGACAACCATGTCGACATATAATTTCGTCGTATATAAAACGAGCAACTGTAACCGCTTTTTTATCTGTAAGGGGTCGTGCCTCACACCATTTACTAAAATAGTCTATCGCTACAGCAACATATCGAAAACCATTTACTTCCGGTAACATTATAAGATCGATTCCTATTTGTTTAAAAACCTAAATTTAGAAAAAAAAATGGTTATTAACATTTTGAGTAATTAATTTTAAAATATTTTAAATTTTAATGTCATCAAAATCATGAATTTTAAATCTTAAAATGGCCTTTAGAAGTTTCGAATAAATCATTAATCATATAACTTCATATAACTGGGGCCTTAAAAATATTTTGTTTGATGAACTAAATTAGTCTAATTAAATTTTAGATTCTGAAAATATCAGTAATTTTGTATAAATAAAAAGTAATACTTACCTTTTTAGGTATAGGAACGGAATGCAACTCGGGCACTATTTTCAATGTTGCTGGATTAACCCGTTGACATATATCACACTCTTTAATAAATAATTTTACGTCTGAAGTAATAGATGGCCAATAGCAACGTTGGTTCAGCATATTAATAGTCGCATCCCTACCACGGTGACTTGACAGTGCAACAGCTTCTAACGACTCTTCAGAACCCTCGTGAATCATTTTCAGAATACTTTTTCTTTCTTCTTCGTCGAATATAACACGGACAGAATTTTTTTTATAATATAAAACGTCATTGGACAAATAAAACGATTTGGTTTGTCTTCGAAAGTTGGATTTATCATTTTTAATATGGATATAGCTAGGATATCCCTGATGTTTCAAGTAAGCTAAAACTGATCTTAAATTAATTGGCTCCGGACATTTGGTTTCTTTAACTACAATCTTTTCAGGTATTTCAGGAGGGTTCAGTACAGCCAAGGTGTTCATATTTTCGGTTTCCCATGGTCGAAACATCATAAAATACAACAGCTACATTATAACATTATAACCAAACAATTAATAGTTAATTAGGAGGACCAAATACGTTTAAATTTAAAACAATGATTCTTTTAACTCTAGGATTATCTAACCGGGGGGTATGATTCTCCTAGGATTATCTTACCGGGGGGTATGATTCTCCTAGGATTATCTTACCGGGGGGTATGATTCTCCTAGGATTATCTTACCGGGGGGTATGATTCTCCTAGGATTATCTTACCGGGGGGGTATGATTCTCCTAGGATTATCTTACCGGGGGGTATAATTCTCCTAGGATTATCTTACCGGGGGGTATGATTCTCCTAGGATTATCTTACCGGGGGGTATAATTCTCCTAGGATTATCTTACCGGGGGGTATGATTCTCCTAGGATTATCTAACCGGGGGGTATGATTCTCCTAGGATTATCTTACCGGGGGACATAATTTTAAGTTCAAATTTTGACAAAAACCAGTTAATTTGGAGTTCAAAATTTAAAAAAATTTAAATTTTTAGATATAGCTAAGGCTTGAAAATTTAATACAAGAGGTTTCATACAACTATAAAAGTAGTTTTTCATTCATTCTGGTAAGTCGTAAGCTTACTAGTTGACAAAAATTTTTTCAAAAAGTAATAATAATGCCCGTATTATAAACTACAATGTATGTCACCAAGGTCCAAGACACCAATAATTTGGTTCATCATCAGGACAAGCCTCCTCAAAAATTAAAATCAAAACTATTTTATTAATAATACTATCATCTTAAAACGATATCCATAGGCACTAATTTAGTTATTTAAGCCTTTAGCTACATCTTACCATACATATCAAACCTATTAATTAGAAATATTTACCCTTGTGAACTTGACAGCGCAACACTAGCAGACATACATCTAATCAACAAGGCTGGGCATTAACGAGTTAAAAAGTTAAAGTTAAGTTACTTTTAACTAAGTTACTTAACGAGTTATTTTTTTTTAAGAAGTAACTTCTATCTTAACGAGTTACTTTATTTTTAAAGTAACTTCTAACTTAACGCGTTAATTTATTTTATAGTCACGTTAAGTTATTTTTTTTCTTTGTACGAACCCCAAAGATTTATTATAGCATTTTGTGTAATAAAAAAAAAAATAATAATAACAATAATTATTATGTTAAATATAAATTATTCTGCTATATAATATTATTATGTTATTTGTAAATATTTAACTTGAGGTGTAAATGGTATAATAATAAGTTTTATAAGAAAAAAAAAAGCAACTTATGTTTAACTAAGTTAAGTTACTTTTTTATTCCAACTAACTTGTAACTTTAACGAGTTAAATAAAAAAGGAAAGTAACTTTTAACTTTAAACTTAACTTACATTTTTCCAAATTAACTTAACTTAACGAGTTAAAAAAAAATAGTTAACTTGCCCAGCCTTGCTAATCAATCCAACAAACTTGTTGGTCGATTGTTGGACATTGTTGGTCAACTTTCAAAATTTGTTGGACATTATTTTTGCCGTGGGACCAACTTTAAATTTTGCGCTGCCAAGTTCACGCCAGCAGTGCAACTTTTTGTGCTAAACACGTTCTTCTCGATTTGTTGGACACTGTTGGACAACTTTTAAACTGCAGGGCTTGAAACCGATTTTTGATACCGATTTTGAATACCGGTAAAAACCGTTAAAAATCGAAATTGAAACTGAAACCGGAAAAAATTAATACCGGTATCCGAAATCGAAATCGAAATCGGAAAAAATCAATACCGGTATCCGAAACCGAAATCGAAATCGGAAAAAATAAATACTATAATTTATTTTAAATTTTCAACCCTTAGTTATAAAAACCGAACATTTTATAATTTTTTAATTACAATGATTGATAATTTTCGAGATTTTGATAAATTTTGTCAACATTTGAAATTTAAATGCTTATAAAAAAAATCGTGTTTATGTATTTTTAATATTTTTCAACTGCTATTCTATAAAATATATAGGAACCTTGTATTACATTTTCAGACTTTTTGGCACACCAAATAAAATTTTATTGGCAGTTATAAAAAAAAACTAAAAAAATTGAAAACTTTCCACATGAAATATTTTAATGATAACAATTATTACAATTGGCGTTGATGACCCTATTACATTTACGATTTACCTGTAGTTTGACGAAAACTAGCTAGATCTAACAGAAAATACATTATGTAAAATATATTAATACATGTTGTTAAATTAACTTACGAAAAATTAACAACAAAATTAAGTCAAACAAGTTATTAGATCTCAAGATGATCAAAAACATTAAAAAAATTATAACATCACATTAAATTAATTAAATATTATTATTTTCATTATGATTGTATCTACTATCTACTATATACTCGTATATTATTCTGTACCAATGTCGGTTATATCATTATAATTTTATTATTGTAAATTATGATTATTTATTGTCGTAGAAAAATCCTCAAAAAGCCCGGTCCAACCCTTTATTTAATTTTGAAGGCCCGGCCCGGTACAATGTCACTACGGGCTGGGCTTTTTGAGGACCGGGTCGGGACGTCCAGGCCCTTGCAGGTCTTTAAATTATGTACAGAAACCTAAACATTCCCATGAAATACGTGTTAATATTATGGTATTCTTTATTAAAGGCTGTAGGTCTAATAAATGGACTAAATCAGTGGTTCTTAATATTTTTTAGTTCAGCGCCCCCTTTATTGCAATAACTAACTGCTAACACCCCCCCATCATGTAAAACCAAATTTTTTTCTTATAAATATATATATAATATGTACCTATATAGGTATATTTAATTATTTATTCATCAGTACGAGTATATTATAACATTATTAATTAAATTAAAAACTCTTATTTTTATATAGTAATGGTTATATTGTACACAAATTAGAAAACAATTTTACTTTACTATACAAAAACATTTACTTATTTGTGAAAAAAAAAATTATAAAATATAAAATTATACCTATCATCAATGACTGCTCTGAGCCTGATGAGTAGCTGCTAATGTGGCGATATCTGGTTCGATATTGGTCAAAGCTAAACGTAGATCACCTTTGTTGCAAATGTCCAACCGATTTCTTTATTTCGTTTGAAAAAGTTCACCACCCCCTCAACGCCCCCTTCAAAACTATCGCCCCCCCCCCCAGAGAAACCGAAATGCCCCCAAGGGGGTGGTACCGCCTCCGTTAAGAACCACTGGACTAAATCGTTAGAATGAGCCCACTGTGCAATGAGAGTTACACAACATCGTTGTAATGTTGAACTCAAATCACAAAATAACATCACCAATTAACATCAGTGTGATGTCCTATACTTATTTCATAAAAACAAACTTTTATATGTCAATAAATAACATCGTTGTAATGTTGAATTTAGATCACAAAATAACATCACCAGTTCACATCAGTGCGATGTTCTATACTTATTTCATAAAAACAAACTTTTATATGTCAATAAATAACATTATCTTGATGTTAATTATGTAACACAGAAGCGATATTACTTTGTAACTAAATTAGAATGTTTCATTATTGTAACTAATGTATAACTATAAAAATACAAAATATCTAATAATATAAAATATATAATATATTATATACCAATAAATATAGATGTTGCTTGATGTAGAATTGTAGACATAATATTATGATGAAGAGTGATGACGTTTAATATGGTACTTATAAACAAAATACTGGATACGGAATTATAAATTTTATTTTTACATCCGCAATTTATAGATTTAACTGATACAAACAATTATTCGAATGGTACCTATAATTATTTATATTACAGATATTAATATATTAATAATTAATTTATTAATATCTACGCTGTAATATTGGAAAGTCACATTCCATAAAATATATCTGTATACACAATGTATTAATATACCATATACGATATGCATGATAATTTACCATTGTGAATTGTGGGGAAACGATAACGTTAAATAGAATAAACAAAATATTATTGAACAGATATTTATAGAAAAAAATCCATGATAATCGGTGAACGAGAATTATCATTGTTATTGTTATTGTTTTCGCTACCAATTTCCCTATCCGGACACTGCCGACTGCCAGTTGACCGCTTAACTGACTGAATAGCTGACTGACGATCTTAGGACAGTGACACTGTTTATTACGTGATTAACGTTTTTCTTTGTGCCGTTTGTGGTTATTATACAAGTACATAATATAGTATAAATTTTAGTGCTTTACTGTGTTTGTATTTAATTGTATATCTGCAAACTCTATCAAAAACATGGCAGAAAATAAATCAAAGGTAAGAATATAACAATATATTACAAATTTCATAATTTATATAAGTTTTTTAGTGAATTATAGATATATCTATACATTCTACAGTCTCTCTTTACCAGAATATATTAGTCAGATATGTAAATAAGTGTACCTACACACTACACAATTAAACAAATAAAATGTCTAATAATAAAGGTTTCACTGGTTACAGTGTCTTTTCAAATGGTCATTCATTTTACGAATTTGTTAATTCAAGTGTTTAGAAGATACCAATGATGCATGATTTTTTAAAATTACCAAAATAATGACTGTATATATCAGTTTGCCTTTTAATATAATATAATATATTAATATGTATCATAATAAATATGTTTTAAAATTATTATGTAATTTAAAATAAAATAATGAGAACACATGTTGTTAAAACTTTTAAATGTTATAAATTAAAAAACTTTTAACTAGTGATTAGTGCTTGAAATAGAAAGGGTAAGAAAAAATATAAGCAAAATATTCGTACCTCATATTGTAAATATATTATTGATTAGGGTATAATTAGAAGGGGTACACTAAAATATTTTTAAAAAAGAAGAGGTACTTTGCCCCCTAAATGCACTGTTTGTGATATTGTATTTTTTAAATTTGTTTAAATTTAAGTATAACATAAGATTTTCCTGTTTCAATTTTAGATACGCCGTCTATCCTGGTTCTTAGCATTGTTTAAAGAAACTAATAATTATAGTGTAGTACCAAAAAATTGGATTCTGCCATACGATAATATTGATAATTTATTTGTGAAATGGCCACCTTTACAAAATGTTACTAGCGATGTCATATTAGCGGCAAAGAATCCATTGCCAACATGGAAGGCCTACAAAATAAAATTATTGGATGATGGAAAGGAATATTGTAAGTTATTTCAAAATAATTTATTTAAACATTAGGTGGATGATAGATCTATATATATAGATAGGATGATTCATTAAGTGTGAGATCCTGAATTTTGTACCTATATAGTTATGATTTAAACATTTTGATAATTCAATGACACATTACACATATTATATTTATTAATTTTAACATAAGTACCTATAATATGTGTACAATGTATAATATTAATTATAACTAATATATTTGTTTGCATGCCTTTCTCAATGTGTACAACTAGATACTCAATATTAAAATTTTTTTAGATAATTTTAAAAAAGCCTGGCATAGGAAAGTGGACTATCAGCTATCAGAAAGTTCATCAACTGAAGTTGATAGTTTAGTCAAGAAGAAAAAACAGCTAATAGAAAATAGTTCTGATGAAGGTACTTAATTTACTTGTTTATTATTTATTAGTTTTATTATTACTTATTAACCATGTAAGGCCACCCTCTTAATGTATTATTATGATTACTTCTTATATATTTTATGAAGTTTTATCAAAGTTTAAGTATATTATTTTTAGTATTAAAATAATGGCATAGACAATTTGAAATTCTCATTTTGTGGTATGAATAAAAATGCTTATATATATCTTATCTTATCATAACTTAGTTATAATTCAAATTTTAATATTGATTTTGTTTATACTAGATAATCATACTTTCTCTGTGTTGGCTATGGTGAATAAAAAAGGATGTACTGAACTACAAAATTATAATCAACCTTCAACTAGTAGTGTGGCTACAACACAAGATGTATCACAAGCTAACAACAACAGTTATAATATAGCAGAATGTAATAATGATGCACAAGAGGTAATAACAAAATTAAATGTTCATGATATTTAATATTTTAGTTAGTTAACAATAAAAAGATACTTAAGTTCATAGTGTTCATACCTATTAATTATTATCATTATAATAAATAATCTTTTGTGGAGGTCCAAATTGATTTGATTGAATTTAAACTTTAATTTTAATATTTATTAATGTTATACCTAGTTGAATCCACTTAAACATACTGCGTTCAATTTATTTGATAATTTCGAGAGTCAAATTAATGTGGACTATTCAAAAGAATATACTGAACTACAAGATTATAATCAACCTTCAACTAGCAGTGTGGCTACTGCTACTACACAAGATATGACATCACAAGCTAACAACAGTTATATATCAGAATTTAATAATGATGCGCAAGAGATAATAATAAATTTTAAATTTTCATTATATTTAATATTTTAGTTAGTTAATAATATATGGATACCTATGAATATGCCTATTAATTATTATCATTATAATACAATAATTATAATAAACAAGCTTGTGTGGAGGTCCAAACTTTATGTATATACCATACACAATTAACTTAAACAATCAAAAATATGTATTAATGTTATACCTAGTTGAATCCACATACACGTATACATACTACTGCGTTCAAATTATTTAATAATACTCAAAGTCAAAATACAAATGTAGAAGAAAATCAAAATAACTCGTGCCAAATAGATTTATTGCATCACATTTCCCAAGAACAAATTGAAATAAAATTGGTGCTCAATCGTATTCTATCAAAATTAGATAATTTAGAAGGACAAAATTCTAAACAAAATAGAAGTACATATTTAGAAACTGATTTTTTAAATCATTTTCCTATAAATAGCAGAGAAAAATTTAATGAAATTAATGAATTCATTTTGAATGATGTAGTATTTGTTGATAAATTGGTATGTGACAATTAATAATTATGATAAAAATTTAGAGGAATATTAAGTTTTTAATTTTTAAAGGCATATTTTTTTAAATCAATTGGAGGAAATGATCAAAAGAATCATACTAATAGAGTTTTGAGCAAAATTTTCTCTGAAGAATTTGCAGTAAAATGTTCGTGGACTGGTCGAGGAAAAAATATAAATATTAAAGTGGGAAATTCAGAAATATTAAACATTTTAAAAAGTAATTAAACATAATTACATTTCTTTAAGAAGTAACATAATGATAGCTTTTAAATAAAAAAATTGTTTGTGGTTTTAATAGAAGTTGTCAAAGAGCCGACCAATAAAAATTTTTTCACAGATATGGAGTATGAAAAGGTTGTATCAGATTGGCTTAGATATGCCAATACTAGACTGAGTAGAGCACAAAAAAATTGATTTGAAGTTTAAAGAATTAAGTTATATAAAAATGTTTTCAACAGTTATCATGATTTTTTTTTTATAATATAATGTTAATATTTTAATTTTTTAAAAAGACCATTTGTTAGTTATTTAATAAACAAAAATATTGTACATAATACTAAGATTGATTGAGTAAAACTATATAATTTGATTTAATAAATTTTGACTTTTATTTTTATAACAATGTAGAAAATTGGTCGAAAAAAGAAGAGTTTAGGACAGTTATCAACAAAATATTTCAGACATACTGTAAATTCAAAAAAATTTCAGAAATATACCGTAAAAAAACAGCAATTGCAGCTTGAACATTCTGCTGACCCATCATCAATAACAATACAAAGTAACAGTGCTTTAACAACATTGCAGGATGTTGATTCAAGTTCAACATCCAATCTTTTCTTTGATAAAAGTTCTACTTATCAGTTAAATTATGACATTCCACAATTTACTGCCCCTAATAATCCATTTGATCATCATTTATCTTTAAAAACTGAACCACATATTGCGATTGAAGAAAAACTACGGTCTTGGATACTGCATTTTAAAGTACCGCACAACTGTGTAAATAATTTATTAAGTATATTAAACTGTGAAGGTTTAAACTTGCCAAATGATGTACGAACCCTTATGAAAACACCTAAACTTCATGAAATTTCTAATATTGGCAATGGAAACTATACTCATTTAGGATTAAAAACCATGTTACAACCTATTTTAATACATTTTAAATGCCATATTAGTACAACATTAAAATTAGGAATTAATATTGATGGTCTTCCTATATCTAAAAGTTCAAAAAGTCAACTTTGGCCAATTTTAATTTCCATTACAAATTGCAAGGTTCTTTCAAAATATGTTTTACCTATAGGAATATACCATGGAACTAAAAAACCTAAATGCGTGAATGAGTTTTTTAATCCATTTATAATTGAACTTTTGGAGTTATTAAACAATGGTTTATGTTGTGATGGAATTGTATTCAAATTTGAAGTAAGTCATTTTGTATGTGATGCGCCAGCAAAGGCATTTTTGCTCAATGTGAAAGGGCATAACGCTTATTTTGGTTGTAACTCGTGCATCCAAGAAGGTACATACATAGAACACAGAATGGCATACTTGGAAATTGATTCCCTTTTAAGGAGTGATGAATCGTTTCGTAATCAAAATCAGGAGCATTATCACAAAGGAAAAAGCCCACTAGAACTTCTACCAATAAATATTGTTAACTCAGTTCCCTTGGACTATATGCACAATGTATGCTTGGGGGTTATGAAGCGGTTATTAGAGTTTTGGTTAAAAGGTAAAAAAGATGTTAGAATCAAAGATCAAAATAAAATATTAATTTCTAACGAAATAGTCAATCTTAGATCTTACGTGCCGTCAGAGTTTTGTAGGTTACCCAGAGTATTAGATGATTTAGAGTACTGGAAAGCAACGGAATTAAGATTTTTTTTATTGTATTCTGGTTTAATTGTATTGAAAGGGAAATTAAATAATAAATTTTATTTTCATTTTAAATTATTAGTTAGCGCAATGCGTATTCTCGTATGTGATAATGTTTGTCAAGTGTATAACCTATTAGCTGAAACATTTCTAAAAGAATTTGTTTCTCAATACTCAAATTTATATGGCCCACATAATGTATCATATAATGTCCATAATTTGATACATCTGCCGATGTTTGTGAAGATCCATGGTCCTCTGGATAATTTTAGTTGCTTTAAATTTGAAAATTATCTTCAAGAAGTAAAAAAGTCTATAAAAAGTTCAAAATATCCACTTCAAGAGATCACAAATAGAATAATTGAAAAACAAAAACACCAAAAATATCAAATATTGAATTCAGTTACTGTAGGAAAAGAAATCACGATTAAATTTTTTTCACCCTATGTTTCATTAGCTGATAAGATTTATGAAAAAATTATATTACCAGATTTAAATATAACTATTAACACATCTAAAATAAAAGATAAGTATGTTATGTTAAAAAATAAGAATATTGTTGTTGTTAGGCATATAGTAAAACAACAAAACAAATCTGATTTCCATATAATAGTGCAAACATTTTTAAATTGCTTACATTTTTACTCTTCTCCTACACTATCATCAAATTTAGGAACTTTTATTGTTAACACTTTATTTTTATCAGATGAATTTGTAACAAATGTTACAGATATAAAATATAAATGTTTTTTTGTTCCTGTATCTAATGAAAAAGCAATTGTAACAACATTATGTCATAGTATATCTGAGTAGTATAAGTTATTTATATAAAAATTGTTAAAAACAGGTGCATATTTTATTTATTGTATTATTATGTTTATTTTATTTATTTATTGTATATTATATTTATATTATGTACCTTAATATGTATATAAAAATAAATAGTACCTATTTACCATTAAAAACTGTATTGTATTTATAATAGGTAACTAATTTGTCAAGTACCATTATCATGACCTTTTATTTAATTTTAAGTGATTTTTTATTGGTACCTACTACCTATATCCAAATATTTTAAATATCAACAAAATTCATGTTAAAAAAATATATCTATTTAAAAAATCTTTTAAATTTTTGTAGGAATAATGTCATAGACTTTGACAAAGATCACGATATATGTGATCAAATTAAAATCAATTCATTAACCAGATTTTTGATTTAGGATATTATTTTCAATGAATTTAGGGTTATGAAAATGATGCATTAAAAACCTACATGATACGTATACATACATTTATTCAAGAAAAACATTAAAAAGTACAACAATTATTTTTACTTGAACTCTGTGGTCTATAAATTGCATTTCGTTTTTGATAAGCTATATTATGTTCTGGAGTTTTATGAAAACAATTCCTAGTCCTATAGTTAAATATGTCATTATCATATTGTCATATTTGAGTGTAAATATAACAAAATAATATGCAATATTGGAAATTTGCAATCAGTTTCAATACGGTACAAGTTTAATCAGTGTTCATCATTCATCAAATTATTATAACTATAATTTTATATTAGAACTTAGCAATTTATATAAATGTTGAAACCGATATTTAATAGCTTACTATTTATGATCAATAAGCATCTGTTAGGTAGGTAGGACGGTTAGTGCGTAGGATAGTTAGGAATAAATAAAGTGATCTGTCGATTATACGCTGGTTCGAAACTCATCGAGCATAAGGATCTTTTTTGCAATTATTTTCTAGAAAATAATTTTCATGTTACATAATAACTGATATGCAACATCAAGGTAATGTTTTATTCAAACATCGCATAAATGTTACTTTATAATATTACTGAAATATCGCGAGAAAATATGGATACAATATTACATGCATGTCAGCTGAGACGGCCGATTAGCAGTTGTAGGAATATTGTTGCAACTCGAATGCGACTCGCATTGTAATGTTACATGTTCCAATATAACATCGCTACAACATCGAAGCGACGATTAATTGCACAGTGGGAGGTATATAATATGAATTATTTTAACTAAAATTGATCCAAATTTAGTTTACTTGGCCGGAAAATTCAATCTAAAAAAGCGGGTAAGTGAGTATCGCTCTGCTGTACGTTAAGGGGTGGGGTGGACTTCGGACTAGGGTAGGTTAAATTTGAATGCAATGATAGGTATCATTGTATACGAAAAACGATTCTGAACGAAGATGATTTGTCAGTTTAGGATATATTATATTTAAATATTGTCATATATTCTATTTTGAAACAAAAAATATAGTTACTATAGTTACTTTATAGTATCTGTTTATTAATAAAAAAAGTATTAGGCAACATACGCATAATGAGAGTATGAAATTTAATTTAAATTTTGAAATATTTCGTATAAATTTGAACTTAAGCCCTTATAAAAAAAATTTGTGACTAACGATTTCGGATTTTTTTTTACCACTTTAAGAACAACTTATAAGAAACCTTTTATTAAATTTTCAAGATTTTCTGGTCGGCCAAATTTTTTTACCTTTATTTAAAAAAAAAATACTTAGAAAAATTGAAAATTTTAATTGTCTATAAATAGCTAAAAAAAAATCAAAATTCTTTGAACATTTAACTGTGTATGAAGAACGCTAATATAAACATTTGGTGAAAATTTCAAGTATTTACATCGATTAGTTTTTGAGTTATAGCAAAATAGAAAATTTGATTTTGTCGAAAACTGGTTTTGCGTAAAAAATCCCGGTTTCCTCTCACTTTTTTAGGGTTTAAAATATTGAAAATTTTTAACTTTTGACCCCCCAAAGTACCAACTAGATTCAATTTTCTTTTCAAAGAGAGGCTGAAGTCAAAAATCGAAGCATTTTTACTGCTCCAAATGTTCTCGTCAGACACAAAAAAAAAAAAAATAAAAATAAAAACACATCAATGTAAAATCAATACATTCATCACTCCGTTCAGAATTTAAAATGTATAGCCAAGTACTAAGTTTACGTAATAGTTATTGCAGGCCCCATTAAAATAAATAAAATTGTTTCCGGTGAAGTAAACTAAATTTGGATAATTTTAGTTAAAATAATTCATATTATAAATTATATAAATAACCAAATTGTATTAAATTTGAATTAATTACTGATATATGCATTTTACACGTTAGACCATCTACTTAGATTCCACCTTATATCAATATCACACATTTTATAGCATTTTTATTTATTTTTATTTTACTTGCATTTTTTTACACGGAGTTGACGGAGTGTTTTTGTTGGGATTGTTAAAACCGAATGAAATATAAACCAATGGTTCTAAAAATGGTAATTGTGTGAGCAAAATACTTATAACAACACAAACGACGGGATATACATGCACACATTTTTTTATTAGCATTTGAAGTTCAAATAATATGAAATAATAGTCATAGTTTAATCAATATTTTTGTACAATCTAAAAAATGTTGTATTATTCTGATAAATGTACAATTGTTTAAAAATTCTGAGTTATCGTGACCTGTCGTGATAGATAGATACGGTCGCCGATAGCGGAAGATTATTTTTTATTAGTAGTTAAACAATAAGTAGTACGTAAAAACCCATGAATTCGTTTCAAAATTATTATAGTAAACGGGAGAAGTGAAGAGGAGGCAAGCGTGCATTCGAAATACATCATTCGAATAATTATTGTTATATTAAACCCAAATTTGTACGATATTTCTTAATAGATGACTAGTTATAATAAAATTATAAAAAGATTCGTACGTACCTAGGTATCTAAAATAATGTTGAGTTACCATTAAAAAAAATACCATCTACGCAATTATTATAATATATAAGATATAATTATTGATACCATTATAATATCTATAATTTATTTATAACTAATAAGTAATAACCATTTATATTATGATGTTATGATTTAATTTAATAACTTCTAATTTATTGTCTCCAAAATCAAACTAAAAAACCATATACTCGTATTAGCGATATGCAAACATGTGTTTTCATTTTAAAATTGTTGTTCAGACCTCTTAGATTATTTTAATTAAAATAATTATGATAACTAACAAATTTTTATTATAATTTATTGATATATTCACTTAATAAAAAAACGTGTTGAAATACTACAATATTTATTATTTTTAAATAAAGGAAACAAAGTTACTTAGTTTAGATACTATTGTGTAAAGTAAATAAATAAGTAAATAATAACATAATATGAAAATAACACATTTTATTTAAGTTTAATATTTACTACTTAGGTATTCGTATTAATAAGTTAATTGAATACTTACCAATCTTCTGATCTAAAAAGACGGCAATACCACATGGAGTTTTAGAGTTGCAGTAGTAGTGAGATTGTGACAATAATAACGAATGGAAATATTATTATTATGATTAATGATAATAAAAATAAAATAAAATATATTGGATACAACTTCATAATAGTATTATCACGTACAATAAAAATAAACATAACAGTTGAATGATTCGGTATACATGCCTGTTTGTTTATAAGAGTCAATTTATCGTGTGAATTATTGTTTTAAATACCATATAACAACTTGATAACACAAATGGGAATTATTTTTTGAAATCAATATCTTTTTATTTGTCATTTTAATCTTACAATTATCATAAACCCATATTATTTAAACACTGTACAGTCTACCATTGCCCATTGAATCTCGGCATCAATTGGGCTCTAACCCGATGTATAAGAAAAAATGAACAAGTTATTATAATCGTTGCAATATATATTTATCCAAAGCAAAACATGGATGATATCCTCCATTTTATGAAAAAGAAATGACTATACCTATTCTCGTAAGTTGTTAAGTTGGAAAGTTCCTTGGCAGGGAAGTAGAAAAATTTAAGTTGATTTAAAATGGATAATAAAATATAAGATTTGTATCGCAACAATCATTAATTATTTTTTTTTAGATAAGCTTAATTTAAAAATGAACAATGAACGATTCAACGTTTCTAACAAAATGTTACAATGCCAGCGCGAACTTGAAAGCGCATCCAGAAAAATTTATACGAGTATTTATTTTAAACTTAAAAAGTTACTTAAATATTTTTCTCAATAGGGTATTGTCAGTTTTGATATTAGAGTGAATTGACATTTAATCAAACTTTTAGGTAAAAAGATTATCTGTGTTATCTGTGATTATATTTAAATCGTTGACTCCTCAAACCGCACACTTTTAATAAAGTACAGAACAAAACCGCACATTTTTGGTAGGTTGAAACCACACACATTTAATAGGTTAAAATCGCACAATTTTTAAAATTGTTGTATCCAAAAACCGCACATTTTTTATTTCGACCCCAAAAAGGTTATACCTACCTAGATTAGATACACTTAATAATTTATAATTTATTCAAAAAAAAAAAATGTATTTACAAATATTCAAATTTAAAACAAATTATATTCAAACAAAAATATACATATACGATTATTCTAAAATGTAAAAAAATGTATTCAAATAAAAATATGCGTTAGTTAGCACTAAAAATAGTGTGCGGTTTTAACCACTATATAAGTTTGGGGTATTTTTTTGGGTCAAAATCAAAAGTGTGCCGTTTTCGGATGCAGCTCGTGGGGGGTATAATTATCCTAGTATAATCGTATCCCCCCGCGGTAACATAATCCTAGGAAAATATAACTTATTAGAGGGGTACGATTATCCTAGAGAAATGTTACCGGGGGTACATTAATCCCAGGATTATCATACCCCCGGTAACATTTTCCTAGGAAAATATTACTCCCTTAAAAGGGTACGATTATCCTAGGAAAATGTTACCGGGGGTACGATTATCCTAGGATAACTTTACCCCCCCCCCCCCGGTAAGATTATCCGGGGGTACGATTTTACTAGGACACCGGGCCCCCTGAGGCGGGTGTGGTTCAGCTAGCCACCATGCAGAAGAGGTCTAACGCATAATGCAATGTTTTTACTATGGCCTAATGGTATACGCCACAACGATGTATTGTTATTTTTGTAGATGAAGCACCTTACATGAAAAAAGCAGGCGACACTATAAAAGTTCTCTATCCTAAAATAATACACGTAACATGTTTAGCGCAAGGGTTGCACAGATTGCAGATTAAGTTCGTGTAAATTACTCTAAAGTGGATAAATTAATGTCAAGTGTAAAAAAAATTTTTTTAAAAGCCCCTTCACGAACTATATTATTAAGAACTGTAAATCCTGGAATACCTCTTCCTCCAGAGCCGATTTTAACTCGTTGGAGAACTTTGATTGAGGCCACATCTTACTATTGCAAATACTTCAGTAAAATTCGTGATGTAGTGAGACAGCTCGATCCTATTGACGCTGTATCAATAAAAAAAGCGCAAATCCTTGTCAACCAGCGTTTAATGGAACCTAATTTAATACTTAAATTTAGCAACTTGAAACTCAAGGGGTCAAGTTATCTAAAATAATAAAACAAATTACACAAACTAAAAAAAAAATAGAAGAGGTATCTATAGTGAAGTAGGAGTGGCCATTCAGAAGAAGTTAAGATATGTATTGGAAAAAAACCGTGGTTTCGAGACAATGATGAAGATTTCTATGATACTAACGGGAGATAGTGAATCAATGGATGGACTTCCGGAAGAGTTGACAGGCGATGACTTAAAATTTTATAAATATGCTCCGATGACTTAAACTGACGTTGAAAGATCGTTTTCTCGATATAAAAATATTCTATCGAATAATCGTCGTTCATTTGAAATAGAAAATCTTAAGAAAGTATTGGTGGTTTAATGCAATAACTTAACAGGTATTAGAAAACATGTATTTTTTTCGTAATTTAAAAAATACTGAAAAAATATTATTAATTTTATTTTCAGCTCAATAAGATGTCAAAATGCCAACCAGTTATACTTTTTTTTTAGTTATAAATAATTTTTATGTATATAAATAATTTGTAAACAACATCTGATGTATTTAATTTTTGGAAATCAGAATAATATTTTTGCATATTTAACATTTTTAATGCATATTTTGCAATTTGTTCGTGTATATTTTACCTTTTTAGCTCCTACAACTTCTGAGCCCTAGTCATGAGCGTTTGTGTGTTCGTGACTCGTAAAGTCGTAACTGATAATTGGTACTCGAGTCAACGTCGTTATTATTTTTCTTGATTAAAACTGTGTGGTGGTAGTTTTTCATCGAAATCCACGTTTAGTTTAAAGTTTAAATTATTTATTTATCTTGTTCATCACGGATTTTACGCCCTTATTGTTGTTTTTCTCACTTGGTGGTAGTAACCTACTTAGTTATGTCGAAAAAAAGCGATATTTTAACATTTTTAAAATGAAACCACGAGAATCAACTCCAAGTACTGTGAATCCACATGGTAAGACATAATTTTGTTAATTAATATAATAATAATTTATTAGTTAGGTACTTATAATAGTTAAAAATTTTAATTTGCTGTACTTTCGCCTAACAGATACTTCTAGTTCAAATAGTACAATATTTAGTACTGTTACTAAACCGGTGGTACAGTCACATGAACTAAGTCATGATCCGATGGGTCCTAAAGATTTGAGAAATATAGAAACTGGTCCATTTCAGCCAAAACTTCAAGTGAGGAAATATTTTACTTTTTGTATTCATTTAAATATATAGGGAATGTTAAGTGTATTATAATTTATTGTGATGTTAATACATTTTTAAATAACCATACTTTAACTCTGAATCATTTATAAGTCATTTTCACTATAGACATATCCTAAAAAGTTGTATAGTTCCCAAAATCATGGATTTTCTGCCTCATACTTTGCTGAATATAACTGGTTGAAATATAGCTTAGAAACTGATTCAGTGTATTGCTTTCCTTGTCGGATTTTTGGTACTACACCTTCAGAAGAAACATTTACCTCAAAAGGTTTTAATAACTGGAAAAAAGTAAGTTAAAATATACATAGGTACAGACTAATATTTTATTTTTCTTAGTTAATAATATTAGTATTAGGTATAATATATTTTGAATTAAATTATTTTAAAGCTTAGTGGGTCTAAAAGTATTGCCAAAGGTTTAAAATCAAAATTGCAACTTCACTCATCTACCATCTACCGTATAAACTGTATGACAAAATGGTCTATGCGTAAACAAGCAGATCAGTCTGGTTCTATAGGTACATACTTCATTGTCTAATGCCCATCGTGAAGTAGTAGTTAAAAATCAAAGCTATATTAAAAGCGGGTAAGTGAGTATCACTCTGCTGTACATTAGGGGGTGGGGTGGACCTCGGACTAGCGTAGGTGAAATTTGAATGCAATGCAAGGTAGGTGTAATTTTAGTATTATTATATATTACAAAAAATATGGCCAAAGTAATAAAAAAATTATATTAATTATGAAAATGAAAAATAAAATATAGTAAGTAATATATAATATACAATAAAATACTTTACAAACCATACTATTAAGATAACAAGAAATACCTCTATCGATAATAATTTGTAATAGTCCAGTGGTTAGAGGTATATACCAGGGCTTAAAACCGGTAACCGATTTGTAACAAAAACCGGTAAAAAACCGTAAATTTGAGAACCGAAAACCGATAATCGCTTTTAGTTTTGAAATGCTAGAAGCGGTTATTGCTTAACGGTAATCAAGGAAAATATCTAAATATTAACATTATAGCGGTTACCTCGTATTTTCAATCCCGGTTTAATAACCAAAACCTATATCCGACCAAAATAATTAACGGTTTTTCGTGGTATTAATACTTGAATTGTGTAATAATTATTATTATAGTTGAATTTAATTTTCCAGCTATTTTTAAATTTTTTTCCCCAGTTAATTGCCGTCGAGTATTTCTTATCTGTTGTGAATATCATCTATGTATATAATTATTATAAATACCGACAATACCGTCACAAACGCCGTCGTCGTCGTCGCGAGCCTGATTCTATTAGTATAGTCAATTTACTATTTAGTATTTATGATATTTTAACACTGTCGTCTGTCACAATTTATATTTTATACTTTAGTCAATGATATTATTTTAAAGTTGTTGTTTAAAGTGTTTAAGGTTTAAATTATTTACTATTTTAATTTTAAAGAATAACTATAATATTATACACAGAAATTAAAAATGAAGAACCCTGTTCTTGAAATGTTTTTTACATATGATATATATATAAATAAAAACAGTAGTAAATGTAATGTAGTGGGATGTAAAAAGTATATATCTGGTAAGCATTCATCAAACTTGGAGAAACATATTTTTGCCCTTCACAAAAATGAGTACAAAGATTTAACGGAGGCCAAGTTGTCCAAATCTGGTGCTCGTATTGAAAATGTCCAGTTACATGATAAAGCTATGGTAAGTATACTAATAAAGTGTATAAATATTAAATAGTAAATAATAATTATTAATTATTATTAATTATGATTTAATATTTATTAATATAATAAAGATTAGAGATCCAGAGAGAAAAGATAAAATCATGTACTTATATTTGTCCTTTTTAATAACTTGTGTTTACGTTTTCAGTAAATGTGTATCTAACAATAATAACGTTTTATTTTTAAAGAGAAAAAACGAACAGTCATTAATGTTACAATTTGTCAACATTCATAAAAAATCTATTCGAATAGAAATGAACCAACAGAAATTGCTTGATGCTTGTGTTGAATTAGTGACAGTAAATGGGAGACCCTTTAGTTTGATGCAGGATTCAGGATTTAAGAAAATTCTAAATCCCATTCTTGAAGCGTTTGGGACAGGTAATACTTACTATAATTACTCATAAGTCAAAACTCATAACTCATAAGTAATAAGTATATACTCATGGTATAACTATCTATTTAAAATTAATATATTATAGGCACTACTTAATCAATTTATTAGAAAATTATAATCATATATATTTATTTATACGTTTTAGGTATATCTATTAATTCTCAAAATGTAAGGGAACATATAACATTGACAGCTTCTAGTGTATGTGAAGAAATTTCAAATGATATGAAAAAGCATATGGTGTCTTTAAAAATTGATGGAGTTACACGTCATAATAGGTCATTTCTCGGTATCAATGTGCAATATATGTTCGGTGATACAATGAATTTAAAAATTAAAACGTTATCTATCGGTGAAGTATTGGGAGGTCATACATCAGAAAATTTGAAGACAATGGTAAGAACGAACTTTCACTGCAACTTCTTAGTTATACATTTTATAGCATAACAAATTAAAATACAATACTTAAAAAGTTAAATATATATATAATATTTTGTTTAAACATCATAATTAGGTACTTGATGTTCTTCAAAAATACGGTTTAACTAAAAACCAATTATTTTCTATAACCAGTGACAACGCTCCCAATATGATTAAAATGAGTGATATTATAAATGATATTGAAGATGACAACGAAAATACTCAAATTGGTAGATATCGAATTATTTTAAAAGTTATTAATTTATTATTAAAGTTATTTAAAAGTTATTGTAACAAAACTTAAATTACAGATGTTGAAAATGAGCCTGAAATTTTTGAAAATGAAGTTGTGGATGCTATTAACCCTATACCCCTAACCTTAAAAGTCAGGTGCGCTGCGCATACATTAAACCTGGCTGTTGAAGAAGGCCTTAAAATTCAATCTATTAGAAATGTAATTACTCGGGTGAGAAAAGTAAGATCAATAAAAGTATAAAACTTTAAGCTTGCAATATTTAATAAATATAATTTTAATTATTATGGTGGTTTATATTTAAATAACTGTAAATAAATATAATACATTTATTTAAAAATTAAAAAATTTCATTTATTAATAAAACAGGTTGTCAAAAAATTAAGAACTCCTACATATGCTGGCCTATTAAAAATCCGAAATGAAAAACAAGCCATTATTGATATTGAAACGCGTTGGTTATCAACTTTTGACATGTTGAAGAGGCTTTTGGACACAAAATCATTTTGTAAAGAACTTGAGGAAACCATGCCAGATTTGAAATTATCTAATAATGATTGGGATCAAATTGCTTCAATGGTTTGTGTTTACTCTTATTGTAAAAAAGTTGATATATAATTCCTAGATTTCTCACCTTCTTTCTTATATTTAATTAAATTAATTAGGTATTCACAACACTATTTTAAATATTTATTATTATTTATAGGTAACTTCACTTGAACCCACCAAAATTGGTATTATTCAACTTCAAAAATGTGACATAATTATGGGTGATTTTTATTCATGTTGGTGGAATATTGTGGCAAAATTAGCAGGGCTTGAAACCGATTTCAAAATCGTTTTTAAATACCGGTTAAAACCGGTTAAAAATCGATATCGATATCGAAATTTATATCGAAATCATTATAAACCAAAATCGGTATTAGAAACTGAAAACGTAACCGTAAAACATAAAAAACCGGTATACGAAATTAAAATCCTAATCATATAAATTAAAAACCGATATCTAAAATTTAAATCGAAATCATAGAAATTATGTATTAATGATGTAATGTATATTATATTCAATAGAACCAAAAAGTTATGTATCAATGTATCACTCTTAATGTCATCTTGGAAAATAATTGTATTTAATTGCGGTTTTTTACAATTATAAATAAGAAAATTATAAATTTATAACAATAAAAATTGTTTATGCAATTTAGTTTCTTGAACTCTTAAGAATTCTTCCCCATTATCTTGATCATATGTTTTAAACTTAAAAGCAGTTTGAAAAAATAAATATTTAAATTCAGTGAAATCGACCAAATTAAAGCATATTAATTTTTTGGTTTTGTAATAATAATAGTAATGTTATGAACCAACAAATTGCCTAAATAAACTGTTTTAAAAATTTTAAAAATATGATTTTTAAAAACCGGTTTTAACCAGTTACCGATTACCAAAAAACCTTATTAACGGTTTTTAAACGTTTAACGGTTATCATAGTGTTTGAAATATCTTTAAAGAAACGGTTACCAGTTACCATAATATCAAAATAAAACAAAAACCGGTTACCGGTTTTCAAAAATTTTCGGCTCCTACCGGAGCCGATTACCGACTTTATTGGGAACGGTTTTAAGCCCTGGTATATACGTCAAAGTTATCCCTATTAATTATTATGTTACTATAATATTTTTAGGGAGCAATTCAATCAAACAACGCATTGGAAAAACAAGTTCGGAGAAAACGAAATAAAATACAAGCCGTACCCGAAGCCCCCAAAGATCTCACAACTCTAGAAATACCTGAAGTGTATAAAATATATTCACCATCTGAAGGCACGAAGAACAATTTTTATTGGCTGATAGTGGTCCCGGGGCAGACAGAATTTTAATTTTTGGAAGACATCGATATTTAGATATTTTACGAAATTCTAAGACATGGTTAAGAGATGGGACTTTTAAAATTTCACCCCCGCTTTTTAATCAAGTGTACGTCATACTTGCCGAATATTTAAATGGCGTACACCCAATTATATATGCATTACTGCCTGATAAATTTACAAAATCATATGAAAAACTTTTTCAAATGTTGATAAATCTATGTCCTGAATTAAATCCTACGAGCGTAATGCGTTTAGGCGAATTTTTAAAAATTGTAATTTGTTTGGACAATTTAGCATAATGTGTTTGGGCGAGTGATTGTAAAACATTGTAATGTGTTTGGGCGATTTTTTTTTTTATAATTTTTATTTATTTATTTATATGTAATAAACGGGTATTAAACCCTTTAGTAATTAGAAAAAATATAAGTACAGTTTAGATTATCTTATAACATAATTAACACAATAATGATGTAAAATTATTCGTACCAAAGGAAATAGTTTACAGCCAAAAAATAATAAATAATATATAGTACAGTAAAAATCATTAAATTAAATTAACAATAATGGTTACAAAGAGGAAAAAAAAAATTAATAAGAATAAAATAATAATAATATTAATTAAACAAGAGAATTAAAATTTAAAGCAAGATAAACATTTTGTCTGAATACAAAGCGCGATTTGTCAGTCTAGGATATATTATACTTAAATATTGTAATATATTCTACTTTGAAACTAATTCAAACATTTAAGTAAAAGTTTCAAGATCTTACGTTTAGTAATTTTTTAAAAATAACAAAAATCGAAAATTATTTATTAGTAAAAAGTTATTTTACACGTGTATTTTTGATTTCAAATTAAAATTAAAACTTTAAACACACGTAAAATTTTTTAAATTGAACAATCCTCAAACTTTTTTATCATTATTCTAAGCTTAACTTATGAACAGCATAGTCTTAAGTTTTCAATTCTTAGCTTTTGATAGAAAAATATTTATAAATTTTTAACTACCAAATAGTTAAAAATATTCATGATTTTGACGAATTTTTGTCAATATTTGAATTTCAAATGCTAATAAAAAAAAATTGTGCATATGTATTTTTATAATTTTTGAATCAGAGTTAAAACAAGTTATGTGGACCCTTCAATTAAATTTTCAAGTAATTTGTCCCAGCTAAATTTTTTTTATCAACATTTATAAATAAAAAATAAAAAAAAATTGAAAATTTCACTTGTCTATAAATAGCTCAAAAAAAGTCAAAATGTTTTGAAAATCAAATCACGTAAAGAAAATGGCAATATAAATAACTGGTAAAATTTTCAAGTATTTACGACTTATACTGTTTGAATAACAACAAATATCAAAAATCGTTTGAGGCTAAACCGTTATTTAACGCGGTTTTGTAAAAATTTAAATTTCAAACACTCATAAAAAATTTTTGTCTGAATCAGGTAGAGTTTTTTTTACAGATATTTGAAGAAAAATGTATGGAGAACCTTGTAACAAATTTTCAAAACTTAGTTATAAAAGAAAAAAATTTTACGATTTTTCAACCACAAAATTACTTGCAAATTTTCGCAATTTTGACATATTTCATATAAATTCGAACTTTAAGCACTTATAAAAAAAAATTGTGACTAACGATTTCGGATTTTTTTTTATCACTTTAAGAACAACTCATAAGAAACCTTGTATTAAATTTTCAAGATTTTCTGGCCGGCCAAAAAATTTTTATCGTTATTTTAAAACAAAATACTAAAAAAAATTAAAAATTTCAAACCACCCCCAAAGTTTGAAATTGAAGCATTATTTCGACTAGTTATACTGTACACAGACACAAAAAAAAAAAAAAAAATACACATCATTGTAAAATCAATACATTCATCACTCCGTTCAGAATCTAAAATCAACATGATCCATTATACTGTTAGCCAAAGACAGAGGTCTGGGGAAAAACGAGGTGGAAGTATAATTATTTTTGGAAAGAGAAACATGAAAAAAGTTTGATTTTCTTAATACGTGAGTTTGTACATTAAGATAAATGTGAGATAATAATTCAGGAGAATAAATAAGACCATTTAATAAGTCATATAAGAACATAATATCAGCAACATTTCTCCTCAAATCACAAGACGCGATCCCCAATTGGGAAATTTGCAATTTATATGAATCTCTCGTGATTGGTATATTTAATTTAAAGCATAATAGTTTTAGAAACTTATACTGAACATTTTCAATTTGACTGATATATGAAAAATAATGTGGTGACCAGACAATTGATCCAAACTCAAGATGAGACCTAACCAGGGAAAAATATAAAGTTTTTAAGGCATTGGTATTTTTAAAATTTATCATGCTTCTATTAATAAAACCAAGCATCTTAAAAGATTGTTTGATAAAGGTGTTAATATGGATGGAAAAATCCATATTAAAATTAAAGATAATCCCTAAGTCTCTGATTGAAGAAACTCTTGTAACTATAAAACTATCAATCAAATAATTAAAGGTGATTATATTATTTATTCGAGAAAATGTTATCATGCTGCACTTATTTATAGTTAATGGAAGAAGATTAACACGACTCCATTCAACAAATTTATCTAAATTAGACTGCAATTTTAATGAATCATTTGGTGATTTAATAACTGAGAATAGTTTAGCATCATCAGCAAATAAAAGAATATTAACTGAACTATCAAAAATAGAAGGTAAATCATTAATAAATAATATAAATAAGAGGGGTCCTAAGTGCGATCCTTGTGGTACACCAGAACTAACCAAAAAATCATTAGAAACATAACTATTAATTTTTACCACCTGAGTACGAGAACATAGATAAGATTTTAACCAATTGAAAAATGTACCAGGAATACCAAAACAAGATAATTTATATAATAAGATTTTGTGGTTAACTTTATCAAACGCTTTCTGAAAGTCTGTATAAATAGTGTCCAATTGAACACGTTGATTTAAGGCCGAAATGATTTTCTCCTGAAAAAGTAAAACATTAGTAGAAATAGACATTTCGGGTCTGAAACCATGTTGGTTGTTAGAAATGAGGGGGGACATAATTAAAGACAACTTTTTTGTAATTAAAGCTTCGAACATTTTCGGAATAATGGACATTTTGGAAATTGGTCTATAATTTGTAACATTATGTTTATCCCCTGATTTATGCACTGGTGTTACAAATGATTTCTTCCAAATGTTAGGGAAATAACCTAAGCCTAATGATTTATTGAAAATCATATGAAGTGGACGAGCAAGAACAGAGCTACAAGTTTTTAAAAACATAGGTGGAATACCATCAGGTCCTGTGCCAGTATGTGTATTTAAAGAATTTAAATAATCAACAATTTCATTCAGCTCAATAGTCCAGGAGCATAAATTCAAATAATTATTAGTAACATCGGAAGGAAGGGGAACAACTCCATTGAACGGTGGATGATCTTTAGTATAGACACTGGAAAAATAATTTGCAAATAATTGGGCTGTTTCTGAAATATTGGTGGAAGACGAGTTATTGTAATTTACACAATCAGGAACAGAATTATTAGACTTCTTTAGAGAGTTAACATAATTCCAAAAAGGTTTGATATTAGTTTGAATACTGTTTTCAATATTTGAAATATATTGATCATGGCATATAGTAATCAAGTGTTTACATTTTTTTCTAAGATTAGAGAAGTCATAATAATTAGCATCCGAAGGAAATAACTTAAATTTTTTGGGGGCACATTTTTTTTTAATTATACAATTCCTAAGTTCAGCATTAGCCCATATAAGTGAATATTTATTATACATTTTTGTTTTGGGCACAAATAAAGAACAAGAGTGATAAATAATTTCATAAAATTTTTCAATAAGCGATTCAAAAGATAAATTATTATTCAGATTAAGATCAAAATCAATACTCCGTAGAAAATGAGAAATATCATCAAAGTTACAGTTTTTAAAGTTATAAACGAACGGAGAATCAAAATGTTGATTAACTAATGCATTATTAAATTGTATTATAAAATCTAATGGTGGATGATAATAATCAATTATAGGAATAAGAGTTTCTATCGAATGCAAAATATTAGTAAGTTCAGCATTAGCACTTATCATTATACAATCAAGAGTACGACCACTACAATTAAGTACAGGGTTTACTTGTTTCAAACTTAAGTAATTTAAATAACAGTTAAAAATTAGAGAACCTGTATTATGATTTTGAGAGATTGGATCAATAGACCAGTCAAACTGATTTAAATTATAATCACCAGTTATAACATAATTATAATCGGGGTACATAAGATATATAGACTCAATAACCCCACAGTGCTTAGAATATACATCATAAGAACTATTTGGTGGAATATATATACAACCTAAAATTATTTTTATATTATTCAAAATAAGTTTCAAAAAAACTTGCTCAATACCCAAAATACTAGAGACATTTAATTCGTCACAGCTTATTATTTTATTCACTGCAATTAGAACACCACCACCTCGTTTTTTTCCATAGGACAAATTATTACGATCATTACGATATAAATTATAATTAGTGAAACCAAGTTCAGAGTCGAAAACATTATCATTTAGCCAAGTTTCAGTTAAACAAATTATATTATAATTAACATTTAACAATGCATTACGTAAAAAAGGGATCTTTGTTAAAAGACCACGGACATTTTGGTAGAAAATATTAATTATAAAAAACTTCCTGCATGGGCATTAGAACGATTATCCTTGGTGACGATGGTTGGAGTACCTCTTATGTATTTAATGATTAGATCAGTCTCACCATTAGTTCTACGAGACTCTAGTTCATCACGAAGTTTCTTCATATAGTTACGCTGATAAAGAGTGCGATCAGAACTGATTCCAATAGTGGAAGGTGGTTGTAATGATAACAGTTTTTTTTTTTTACTTTAATATCTCGAACACATCAGCTGGTGTGCTGAATACAGCCTTAATTGGACGGGGATTATTTTTACCATGAATACCAAGACAAATAACTTTAAACGGTCTAATATTCCCACCAGTAATAATTGAATCAATTACATTAATTACAAGATTAGAGTCATGATTAACACGATCGACTGCATTATCTAAATTGGACTCTGGAACGTTATAAAATATTAAATTAGATGCTCTGATATTGCGTTCGCCGATTTCACCAATTATGAACTCCTCAGAATGATTTTGAACAATATTATTATTCTTCTGACTCTTTAGCTCATTAACTTCAGCTATTAAACGATTAATTAATGACTTAAGCTCGGGAATATCACGTAAACCGTTATTGCATGCTTCGCAAAAGAATTTCAAATTTCGATTCTTAAAACCAAGACATTTAATTTCACTACTATTAAGACCCGAGCACTTATTATGTGTTAAAAAGTTACAGCCATCACACTTAATAGGAACATCGAGTGCAGCAAAACCAAGATTACAAATATAACATTTATCACTATTGGAAGCCATAAAGAATAGTTACGAATAATTACAACAGAATAAGACAGTAACGGGGAGATAAGCACAACCTTACGGTACGACTGTACGAACGCAACTATTGAAAAAGTTACTGGGAAAATTGATAATATACTTAGATGCTGTATTTTATCAATTTTCCCTCTCATTTTGACAGACTTGGAACTGTGTGCGTGTGTGTGTGTAATTAAAAATTGAAATGATTCAGATGATTATAAATTAAGTTACAATATTATGAATATTAAAAAAAAATATTAAATTTTAATATATTAAATTTAAATATATTTAAAGTTTTTTAAATTTTTTTCCTGGAAATTTAACGCCCATACATTGTAAATAGATACTCTACAATCTTAATTTCATTTAGCATTTACTTATCCCAGATTGTTTTTAGATATTCTTGTTTTTTTAATATGACCGTCGAATAATGTAAATACATATGTTTATTTATATTTTATAGTATTTCATTTTGTGTAAGTTTTACTTGAATTTTTTGTAACAAATGCCTATGTCCCTATAGATTTTATATAATAATTTTTATCTTTTAGATTGTCTCGCTCAAACACATTATAAGAAACTCGCCCAAACACATTACTTTTATTATGTGGGTAAAAATATAATTCGTCCAAATGCAGACCGCCCAAATCCTACATCTAATTTCATTAGACTTTGAACTTGCTGTTATTAATGCAGTGAAAAAATATTTCCCAATTATTATTTTTTTGTCACTTTAAGAAAAAGTTATAAGAAACCTTGTTGAATGGCTTAATATGTGGACTAACCAAAGTACTAAGTTAAACCAAATAAAAATCAACATACAAACTTGGCACAACCCAGGATTAAAAAGAAAAGAAGAAACTATACTAAATCGTTTACGAATAGGGCATACATTTATCACACATAGGCATCTCATGGAGAAAAAGGATTCTCCCATATGTGAAATATGTGGAGTGATCTACACAATCAATAATGTGATAACACATTATCACTGAATGTCAAAAATACGATGATATGAGGAAAAAACACCAAATATCACAGCAAATTGATGAAGCACTCGGACCCAGTGGCGCACCCAAGGGGGGGGGGGCGGGGGCTTTGGGGCTTAAGCCCCCCCAAAAAATATTTTTTCATTAAATTACACATTATTATAGAAAATATAGTATAACAATGATAAATGATAATGTTTTATTTTAAAATTTTGTTATTATGTTAAATACACATATAATATATACATAATAGTTCAATACTACGCGATAAGGTTTGTGACAATCAATATACTCTATGGTGGCTATCGTCGATTTTTATTTCGTTGAAAATTATTTTTAGATTTATATAGATACTATAACGATTACGTACGGTCGACTTTGATTGTTAACTACAATAACAATGATAATTATGACTTTCGACTGTCTGCGGCAGGAAAATCTCATTTAGATAATTCAGTCTTTTCGATTTTTTCTTTGTGATAGCTGTGTGCCTGTGTCGAATGTGCGTATGAGTAAAAAAATTTAAAAGTTAAAATGAGTCAAAAACGAAAGAAACCTGAAGTTGGTACTAGTAGTACACTTCTTAAGTATGTTACTATTAAACCAAAAATTTCAATTATTGATGAACCGTCCAGTCCTCAAAAACTTTTTGCTTCACCGTCACAGTCAACATCTGATATTGTTAGTAATTATGAAAATTTGTCTTCTTTCGATATATCATTATTTGCAAATAAAAAACTCGATGATAAACAAAAAATTCAAGTTTTACAAAATGTATGGGTCCCAGATAATAACTATAATTTTCCTAATCAACAAATTGGCAATCAAAAAAGAAAATTTAATATACTATGGTTAACTAAATACAAATGGTTAACATATTCAAACATTGAAGATAGTGCTTTTTGTAAATTTTGCGTATTATTTTCACCTTCTGAGGCTGGTTATAGTTCAAACCAATCACTTCATACATTTGTTAAAAAGGGGTACAATAATTGGAAAAAAGGCTTAGAAAAATTCGAAAAACACGGAAGTTTAAATTATCATAAAGAAGCTAATTTAAAAGCTGACCATTTTATGGATGTCATGTTAGGAAAAATATTATCGGTTGATAAACAAATTGATAAATTTCATCACCAACAGACTTTAGAGAATCAAGAAAAACTTAAACCGATAATAAAAACAATTATTTTGTGTGGACGACAATGTCTACCACTTAGGGCACATCGAGATTACGGAACGTTTAATATAGATCAAGAGCCCGATTCAACGAAGGTAATTTTCGAGCGTTACTTAGGGCACGAATTGATTCAAGAGACACAAATTTAAAACAACATTTAATGACTTGCGGAAAAAAATCAACGTATATTAGTTGGAATATTCAAAACCAAATAATAGATGCTTGCGATGAAGTAATTTTAACAAAACTTGTAACTAAAATTAACAACGTTAAATGTTCTACTATACTCGCTCACGAAACGTCTGATATTTCCTCTATTGAACAATTCGTATGGTGTATAAGATATATTGAATCAACCGATGTTAACAATTTTAAAATAGTTGAAAATTTTTTAAAATTTGTACCAGTAGAATCAACTTCGGGTCAAAATTTAGCAGATGTACTTTTAACAACATTGAATTCATGTGGTATTAATATAAATTATTTACGCGGACAAGGCTACGATTGGGCTGCAGCGATGAGTGGCAAATTTAAAGGTGCCCAAGCGCGTATAATAGAAAAATATCCAACTGAACTCTATGTACATTGTGTTTCACACAGCTTGAATTTGGCTTTATCTAATGCTGTTGATGTAGTACCTATTAGGAATAGTTTTGGTGTTATAGAAAAAGTATACACGTTTTTTAATACACCAAAACGTCAAATTATTTTAAAAAATCAAATTCAACTCCTAGTTCCCGATATTAATAAAACTAAACTTGTTCAACTATGTCCAACTAGATAGGTTGAACGACACGATTCAATAATAGTATTTAATCAACTTTTATTACCTGTAGTGGCGGCGCTAGAAGAAATTCAATCGTGGAACTGTAAAGACTCTTCATCAGGTGCATTTTTACTTTTAAATGGTATTCGTCAATCTACATTTATTATTTCATTACTTTGTTCAGAAAAATTATTAGCTTATACTTTACCAATAAGTAAAATACTTCAAACGACAGATATAGATCTATCAACTGCAGTTAACCAAGTAGAAAGTGTAGTGTCTATTCTTCGACGACTTAGAAGTAATGCCGACAATGAATTTAAACAATTATTTTTAGAAGCACAAGAAGTTGCCTCTAATTTAGACTTGACTATGTCTATACCTAGACTAACAAAACACCAAACTAAGCGATGTAATACACCATCTGAAAATATTGAAGAATACTATAGACGTTCAATTTTTATTCCATATGTCGATTCATTTCTTAATAGTCTTTCTGATCGATTTTTAAAACATAAAAATCTCCTAACAAGTTATAAATGTCTTTTACCAACCGGACGTAATCCAACAGATGAACAAATTTCAAGTTTTAAAAATCTTTTTGACTTTTACGAAAAAGATAGGTATGCAACAAATCAGTTTTTCTGTCGCTAAGGCCGAATTCGAATTGTGGTATGAAAAATTTAAAAACTGTGGTTATACTTTACCGCTAAACGCAATTGATGGTTTAAATTTATGTGATATTAAAATATTAGAATCAGTATTTATACTTTTGAAAATATTTGCAACGTTACCAGTAAGTACAAGTACGGCTGAGAGGTCGTTTTCCACACTACGGCGAATTAAAACCTATCTCCGGAACACAATGGGACAGTCACGTTTAAATGGTCTGGCAAATCTCCACATACATCGAGAAATACAAATTAAAGAATCCGAAGTATTAAAAATACTTTCTGAAAAGGGACCCAGGAAACTTAAATTTTAAATTCATTTGTCATAATATTTAGTTATAAATATAATTATATAAATATTAAATCCGTAATAATATAACATATTATATAACATATGATAATAATAAACAAAAGTGGTTATTTAAAAATTAGTTTTAATTGTTTAGTTGTGTGTAAGGGAAAAATAAAAATTATTAAGCCCCCCCCCCCAAGCAAAAATTCTGGGTGCGCGCCTGCTCGGACCTGACCCTCAATCAATCACCAAAATCCTACAATTTATTAAAGATATACAGTTATATAACCTAATTTAAGACATATTATAAGTCAAACATATAATTGTAAAATATTATTGTCAAACTAATGGCCATAGAAGCCGATGTTTTTATAGATCAATAAAAAAATAAATACCAAAAAAAATTAAAAATTTCAATTGTCTATAAATAGCTCAAAAAAAGACAAAATTCTTTGAAAATTTAACTGTATATGGAAAACGCTAATATAAACATTTTGTGAAAATTTCAAGTGTTTACATCGATTAGTTTTTGAGTTATAGCAAAATTAAAAATTTGATTTTGTCGAAAACTGGTATTGCGTAAAACATCCCGTTTGTCCTTCATTTTTTAGGGTTTTTCCCGATTCATTTGACCCCCCAAAGTACCAACGATTTCCTTTTCAAAGAGGGGCTGAAGTCAAAAATCGAAGCATTTTTACTGCTTCAAATGTTGTCGTCAGACACAAAAAAAAAAAACACATCATTGTAAAATCAATTCATTCATCACTCCGTTCAGAATCTAAAAGTTTGAGGATTATTCAATTAAAAAAATTTTACGAGTGTTTAAAGTTTTAATTTTAATTTGAAATCAAAAATACACGTGTAAAATAACGTTTTACTAATAAATAATTTTCGATTTTTTTATAATATATCCTAGACTGCCAAATCATCTCCGTTCAGAATCGTTTTTCGTATACAATGATACCTATCATTGCATTCAAATTTAACCTACCCTAGTCCGAAGTCCACCCCACCCCCTAATGTACAGCAGAGCGATACTCACTTACCCGTTTTTTTAAATATCAATATTCTCGTTAGGTAAATTACGATCTAGTTTGTGTTAAAAACATTATTTAACATATTTTATAAAAACATTTTTAAATAGGTGCGTGTTAAAATCTATTTTTTTATTGTTTTACATAAACTAGATCGTAATTTACTATTTACTTAAAAAGAATATTGATATAAAAAAAAATTTTAAAAAAATTAGCCACTGGACTTAAATATATGTTTTTACCATCTAAATTTTTTTTTAAATTAGATTCACAAATTGGCTATTTTCGAATATTTTGAAAATATTTTATAGTTTGTATTAGGTATTAGGTATATAATATAATTTAGATTTATATATATTTCATAAAATTGAATAATATGCCTACCCGCATAATAATATATAAGTGCAGTTGACATATTCAAACATAAATTTATAAACACAAAACTTAAGTATGTCCTATAACCTTGGTCCTAATTATAATTTGTCCTTGGTCATTTCAAAATATAAAATATTCATTTTATTGTAATAATTCGTATAATTGTTTATGGAATTTCAGCTAAATCTATTTATATGTTCTTAACAATGTCATACTACCCTTAAGATACACATTTAAATGGATAGTTCTTATACATTTGTTTAAGGTGGAAGAAGCCTTCTATGAATATTTTAATAATGGTATGGGTGCTTCTGAAGCTGTACGATTACATGAAAGTAAAATATTATTGAAAGATGATTGCTGGGAGACATTAGCAAATGGCTCCAAAAATCCTATTAAAGAAACCGTAGCCTATTTACACAAAAAATGGAGACAAAATAATTTTGGTTGTGTAAATAACTCATTAGAAAAATTTCAAACACTCATATAAAAAATTTTTGTCTAAATCAGGTAGAGTTTTTTTTACAGATAATTGAAGAAAAATGTATGGAAAACCTTGTACCAAATTTTCAAAACTTAGTTATAAAATAAAAAATTTTACGATTTTTCAACCATCAAATTACTTGCAAATTTTCGCAATTTTGACATATTTCGTATAAATTCGAACTTTAAGCACTTATAAAAAAAATTGTGACTTACGATTTCGGATTTTTTTTTATCACTTTTAGAACAACTCATAAGAAACCTTGTATTAAATTACTAAACGTAAGATCTTGAAACTTTTACTTAAATGTTTGAATTTGTTTCAAAATAGAATATATGAACATATAAAAATATCGATTTGGTCGAAAACTGGTTTTGCGTAAAAATTCACATTTTTCTGTCATTTTTTTTTTGTTTTTCTTGATTTTTTTGAAAACTGTTGGAAAATGTACCCTCTATAATGCACCAAGGATATCCACTTTGCCATCGGAAACCAATCCCAAAGTTTGAAATTGAAGCATTATTTCGACTAGTTATGCTGAACACTGATACAAAAAAACAAAACAAAAAAAAAAATAATATTAGTAGGTTAAAAAGTGAGTATCGCTCTGCTGTACATAAGAGGGTGGAGTGGACCTCGGACTAAGGTAGGTTAAATTTGAATGCAATGATAGGTATCATTGTATACGAAAAACGATTCTGAACGGAGATGATTTGTCAGTCTAGGATATATTATATTTAAATATTATCATATATTCTATTTTGAAACAAATTCAAACATTTAAGTATAAAAGTTTCAAGATCTTACGTGAAGTAATTTTTTAAAAATAACAAAAATCGAAAATTATTTAGTAGTAAAACGTTATTTTACACGTGTATTTTTGATTTCAAATTAAAATTAAAACTTTAAACACTCGCAAAAATTTTTTAAATTGAATACTTATCAAACTTTTTTATAATTATTCTAAGCTTAACTTATGGACAGTATAGTATTAAATTTTCAATTCTTAGCTTTTGATAGTAAAATATTTATAAATTTTTAACTACTAAATAGTGAAAAATATTCATGATTTTGACGAATTTTTGTCAATATTTGAACTTCAAATGCTAATAAATAAACATTGTGCATAATATGTATTTTTATAATTTTTAAATGAGAGTTAGAACAAGTTATGTGGGCCCTGTAACTTTCAATTACATTTTCAAGTAATTTGTCCCAGATAAATTTTTTTTATCAACATTTATAAAAAAAAAATGATTATTTCAAATGCCTATAAATAGCTCAAAAAAAGTCAAAATATTTTGAAAATCAAATCACGTAAAGAGAATGGCAATCTAAATAACTGGTGAAATTTTCAAGTATCTACGACTTATACTATTTGAATAACAACAAATATCAAAAATCGTTTGAGGCTAAACCGTTAATTAACGCTGTTTTGTAAAAATTTAAATTTCAAACACTCATAAAAATTTTATGTCTGAATCCGGTAGAGTTTTTTTTACAGATATTTGAAGAAAAATTTATGGAGAACCTTGTACCAAATTTTCAAAACTTAGTTATAAAATAAAAAAATTTACTATTTTTCAACCACAAAATTACTTGCAAATTTTGGCAATTTTGACATATTTCGTATAAATTCGAACTTTAAGCACTTATAAAAAAAATTGTGACAAACGATTTCGGATTTTTTTTTATCACTTTAAGAACAACTTATGAAAAACCTTGTATTAGATTTTCAAGATTTTCTGGTATGCCAAAAATTTTTTATCGTTATTTAAAAAAAAGTACTTAAAAACATTGAAAATTTCAATTGTCTATAAATAACTCAAAAAAAGTCAAAATTCTTTGAAAATTTAACTGTAAATTGAGAACGCTAATATAAACATTTGGTGAAAATTTTAAGTATTTACAGTTATTAGTTTTTGAATTACAACCATATAAAAATAACGATTTGGTCGAAAACTGGTTTTGCATAAAAATTCCCGTTTTTCTGTCATTTTAGATTCTGAACGGAGTGATGAATGTATTGATTTTACAATTATGTGTGTTTTTTTTTTTTTTTTTTTTGTGTCTGTCGACAACATTTGGGGCAGTAAAAATGCTTCGATTTTCAACTTCTGCCCCTCTTTGAAAAGGAAATCGGATCTAATTGGTACTTTGGGGGGTCAAAATTTAAAAATTTTCAATATTTTTTTAAATGAGTCGGGAAAAACCTTAAAAAAATGACGGAAAAAACGGGATTTTTTACGCACAACCAGTTTTCGTCAAAATCAAATTTTTATTTTGCTATAACTCAAAAACTACTTGATGTAAATACTTGAAATTTTCACAAAATGTTTATATTAGCGTTCTCAATACACAGTTCAATTTTTAAAGAATTTTGACTTTTTTTAAGCTATTTATAGGCAATTGAAATTTTTAATTTTTTTTAGTATTTTTTTTTAAAATAACGATAAAATTTTTTTGGCCGACCAGAAAATCTTGAAAATTTAATACAAGGTTTCTTATGAGTTGCTCTTAAAGTGATAAAAAAAAAATCCGAAATCGTTAGTCACAATTTTTTTTTATAAGTGTTTAAATTTCGAATTTATATGAAATATGTCAAAATTGCGAAAATTGGCAAGTAATTTTGTGATTGAAAAATCGTAAAATTTTTTTCTTTTATAACTAAGTTTTGAAAATTTGGTACAAGATTCTCCATAAATTTTTCTTCAATTATCTGTAAAAAAAACTCGACCGGATTCAGACAAAAATTTTTTATGAGTGTTTGAAATTTAAATTTTTACAAAACCGCGTTAAATAACAATTTAGCCTCAAACGATTTTTGATATTTTTTGTTATTCAAATAGTTTAAGTCGTAAATACTTGAAAATTTTACCAGTTATTTAGATTGCCATTTTCTTTACGTGATTTGATTTTCAAAACATTTTGAATTTTTTTGAGCTATTTATAGACAATTGAAATTTTCAATTTTTTTTTATATTTTATTTATAAATGTTGATAAAAAAAATTTAGCTGGGACAAATTACTTGAAAATTTAATTGAAGGGTCCACATAACTTGTTCTAACTCTCATTCAAAAATTATAAAAATACATAGGCACAATTTTTTTTTATTAGCATTTGAATTTCAAATATTGACAAAAATTCGTCAAAATCATGAATATTTTTCACTATTTGGTAGTTAAAAATTTATAAATATTTTTCTATCAAAAGCTAAGAATTGAAAATTTAATACTATGCTGACAATAAGGTAAGCTTAGAATAATAATAAAAAAGTTTGAGGATTATTCAATTAAAAAAATTTTACGAGTGTTTAAAGTTTTAATTTTAATTTGAAATCAAAAATACACGTGTAAAATAACGTTTTACTAATAAATAATTTTCGATTTTTTTATAATATATCCTAGACTGCCAAATCATCTCCGTTCAGAATCGTTTTTCGTATACAATGATACCTATCATTGCATTCAAATTTAACCTACCCTAGTCCGAAGTCCACCCCACCCCCTAATGTACAGCAGAGCGATACTCACTTACCCGTTTTTTTAAATATCAATATTCTCGTTAGGTAAATTACGATCTAGTTTGTGTTAAAAACATTATTTAACATATTTTATAAAAACATTTTTAAATAGGTGCGTGTTAAAATCTATTTTTTTATTGTTTTACATAAACTAGATCGTAATTTACTATTTACTTAAAAAGAATATTGATATAAAAAAAAATTTTAAAAAAATTAGCCACTGGACTTAAATATATGTTTTTACCATCTAAATTTTTTTTTAAATTAGATTCACAAATTGGCTATTTTCGAATATTTTGAAAATATTTTATAGTTTGTATTAGGTATTAGGTATATAATATAATTTAGATTTATATATATTTCATAAAATTGAATAATATGCCTACCCGCATAATAATATATAAGTGCAGTTGACATATTCAAACATAAATTTATAAACACAAAACTTAAGTATGTCCTATAACCTTGGTCCTAATTATAATTTGTCCTTGGTCATTTCAAAATATAAAATATTCATTTTATTGTAATAATTCGTATAATTGTTTATGGAATTTCAGCTAAATCTATTTATATGTTCTTAACAATGTCATACTACCCTTAAGATACACATTTAAATGGATAGTTCTTATACATTTGTTTAAGGTGGAAGAAGCCTTCTATGAATATTTTAATAATGGTATGGGTGCTTCTGAAGCTGTACGATTACATGAAAGTAAAATATTATTGAAAGATGATTGCTGGGAGACATTAGCAAATGGCTCCAAAAATCCTATTAAAGAAACCGTAGCCTATTTACACAAAAAATGGAGACAAAATAATTTTGGTTGTGTAAATAACTCATTAGAAAAATTTCAAACACTCATATAAAAAATTTTTGTCTAAATCAGGTAGAGTTTTTTTTACAGATAATTGAAGAAAAATGTATGGAAAACCTTGTACCAAATTTTCAAAACTTAGTTATAAAATAAAAAATTTTACGATTTTTCAACCATCAAATTACTTGCAAATTTTCGCAATTTTGACATATTTCGTATAAATTCGAACTTTAAGCACTTATAAAAAAAAATTGTGACTTACGATTTCGGATTTTTTTTTATCACTTTTAGAACAACTCATAAGAAACCTTGTATTAAATTACTAAACGTAAGATCTTGAAACTTTTACTTAAATGTTTGAATTTGTTTCAAAATAGAATATATGAACATATAAAAATATCGATTTGGTCGAAAACTGGTTTTGCGTAAAAATTCACATTTTTCTGTCATTTTTTTTTTGTTTTTCTTGATTTTTTTGAAAACTGTTGGAAAATGTACCCTCTATAATGCACCAAGGATATCCACTTTGCCATCGGAAACCAATCCCAAAGTTTGAAATTGAAGCATTATTTCGACTAGTTATGCTGAACACTGATACAAAAAAACAAAACAAAAAAAAAAATAATATTAGTAGGTTAAAAAGTGAGTATCGCTCTGCTGTACATAAGAGGGTGGAGTGGACCTCGGACTAAGGTAGGTTAAATTTGAATGCAATGATAGGTATCATTGTATACGAAAAACGATTCTGAACGGAGATGATTTGTCAGTCTAGGATATATTATATTTAAATATTATCATATATTCTATTTTGAAACAAATTCAAACATTTAAGTATAAAAGTTTCAAGATCTTACGTGAAGTAATTTTTTAAAAATAACAAAAATCGAAAATTATTTAGTAGTAAAACGTTATTTTACACGTGTATTTTTGATTTCAAATTAAAATTAAAACTTTAAACACTCGCAAAAATTTTTTAAATTGAATACTTATCAAACTTTTTTATAATTATTCTAAGCTTAACTTATGGACAGTATAGTATTAAATTTTCAATTCTTAGCTTTTGATAGTAAAATATTTATAAATTTTTAACTACTAAATAGTGAAAAATATTCATGATTTTGACGAATTTTTGTCAATATTTGAACTTCAAATGCTAATAAATAAACATTGTGCATAATATGTATTTTTATAATTTTTAAATGAGAGTTAGAACAAGTTATGTGGGCCCTGTAACTTTCAATTACATTTTCAAGTAATTTGTCCCAGATAAATTTTTTTTATCAACATTTATAAAAAAAAAATGATTATTTCAAATGCCTATAAATAGCTCAAAAAAAGTCAAAATATTTTGAAAATCAAATCACGTAAAGAGAATGGCAATCTAAATAACTGGTGAAATTTTCAAGTATCTACGACTTATACTATTTGAATAACAACAAATATCAAAAATCGTTTGAGGCTAAACCGTTAATTAACGCTGTTTTGTAAAAATTTAAATTTCAAACACTCATAAAAATTTTATGTCTGAATCCGGTAGAGTTTTTTTTACAGATATTTGAAGAAAAATTTATGGAGAACCTTGTACCAAATTTTCAAAACTTAGTTATAAAATAAAAAAATTTACTATTTTTCAACCACAAAATTACTTGCAAATTTTGGCAATTTTGACATATTTCGTATAAATTCGAACTTTAAGCACTTATAAAAAAAATTGTGACAAACGATTTCGGATTTTTTTTTATCACTTTAAGAACAACTTATGAAAAACCTTGTATTAGATTTTCAAGATTTTCTGGTATGCCAAAAATTTTTTATCGTTATTTAAAAAAAAGTACTTAAAAACATTGAAAATTTCAATTGTCTATAAATAACTCAAAAAAAGTCAAAATTCTTTGAAAATTTAACTGTAAATTGAGAACGCTAATATAAACATTTGGTGAAAATTTTAAGTATTTACAGTTATTAGTTTTTGAATTACAACCATATAAAAATAACGATTTGGTCGAAAACTGGTTTTGCATAAAAATTCCCGTTTTTCTGTCATTTTAGATTCTGAACGGAGTGATGAATGTATTGATTTTACAATGATGTGTGTTTTTTTTTTTTTTTTTTTGTGTCTGTCGACAACATTTGGGGCAGTAAAAATGCTTCGATTTTCAACTTCTGCCCCTCTTTGAAAAGGAAATCGGATCTAATTGGTACTTTGGGGGGTCAAAATTTAAAAATTTTCAATATTTTTTTAAATGAGTCGGGAAAAACCTTAAAAAAATGACGGAAAAAACGGGATTTTTTACGCACAACCAGTTTTCGTCAAAATCAAATTTTTATTTTGCTATAACTCAAAAACTACTTGATGTAAATACTTGAAATTTTCACAAAATGTTTATATTAGCGTTCTCAATACACAGTTCAATTTTTAAAGAATTTTGACTTTTTTTAAGCTATTTATAGGCAATTGAAATTTTTAATTTTTTTTAGTATTTTTTTTTAAAATAACGATAAAATTTTTTTGGCCGACCAGAAAATCTTGAAAATTTAATACAAGGTTTCTTATGAGTTGCTCTTAAAGTGATAAAAAAAAATCCGAAATCGTTAGTCACAATTTTTTTTTATAAGTGTTTAAATTTCGAATTTATATGAAATATGTCAAAATTGCGAAAATTGGCAAGTAATTTTGTGATTGAAAAATCGTAAAATTTTTTTCTTTTATAACTAAGTTTTGAAAATTTGGTACAAGATTCTCCATAAATTTTTCTTCAATTATCTGTAAAAAAAACTCGACCGGATTCAGACAAAAATTTTTTATGAGTGTTTGAAATTTAAATTTTTACAAAACCGCGTTAAATAACAATTTAGCCTCAAACGATTTTTGATATTTTTTGTTATTCAAATAGTTTAAGTCGTAAATACTTGAAAATTTTACCAGTTATTTAGATTGCCATTTTCTTTACGTGATTTGATTTTCAAAACATTTTGAATTTTTTTGAGCTATTTATAGACAATTGAAATTTTCAATTTTTTTTTATATTTTATTTATAAATGTTGATAAAAAAAATTTAGCTGGGACAAATTACTTGAAAATTTAATTGAAGGGTCCACATAACTTGTTCTAACTCTCATTCAAAAATTATAAAAATACATAGGCACAATTTTTTTTTATTAGCATTTGAATTTCAAATATTGACAAAAATTCGTCAAAATCATGAATATTTTTCACTATTTGGTAGTTAAAAATTTATAAATATTTTTCTATCAAAAGCTAAGAATTGAAAATTTAATACTATGCTGACAATAAGGTAAGCTTAGAATAATAATAAAAAAGTTTGAGGATTATTCAATTAAAAAAATTTTACGAGTGTTTAAAGTTTTAATTTTAATTTGAAATCAAAAATACACGTGTAAAATAACGTTTTACTAATAAATAATTTTCGATTTTTTTATAATATATCCTAGACTGCCAAATCATCTCCGTTCAGAATCGTTTTTCGTATACAATGATACCTATCATTGCATTCAAATTTAACCTACCCTAGTCCGAAGTCCACCCCACCCCCTAATGTACAGCAGAGCGATACTCACTTACCCGTTTTTTTAAATATCAATATTCTCGTTAGGTAAATTACGATCTAGTTTGTGTTAAAAACATTATTTAACATATTTTATAAAAACATTTTTAAATAGGTGCGTGTTAAAATCTATTTTTTTATTGTTTTACATAAACTAGATCGTAATTTACTATTTACTTAAAAAGAATATTGATATAAAAAAAAATTTTAAAAAAATTAGCCACTGGACTTAAATATATGTTTTTACCATCTAAATTTTTTTTTAAATTAGATTCACAAATTGGCTATTTTCGAATATTTTGAAAATATTTTATAGTTTGTATTAGGTATTAGGTATATAATATAATTTAGATTTATATATATTTCATAAAATTGAATAATATGCCTACCCGCATAATAATATATAAGTGCAGTTGACATATTCAAACATAAATTTATAAACACAAAACTTAAGTATGTCCTATAACCTTGGTCCTAATTATAATTTGTCCTTGGTCATTTCAAAATATAAAATATTCATTTTATTGTAATAATTCGTATAATTGTTTATGGAATTTCAGCTAAATCTATTTATATGTTCTTAACAATGTCATACTACCCTTAAGATACACATTTAAATGGATAGTTCTTATACATTTGTTTAAGGTGGAAGAAGCCTTCTATGAATATTTTAATAATGGTATGGGTGCTTCTGAAGCTGTACGATTACATGAAAGTAAAATATTATTGAAAGATGATTGCTGGGAGACATTAGCAAATGGCTCCAAAAATCCTATTAAAGAAACCGTAGCCTATTTACACAAAAAATGGAGACAAAATAATTTTGGTTGTGTAAATAACTCATTAGAAAAATTTCAAACACTCATATAAAAAATTTTTGTCTAAATCAGGTAGAGTTTTTTTTACAGATAATTGAAGAAAAATGTATGGAAAACCTTGTACCAAATTTTCAAAACTTAGTTATAAAATAAAAAATTTTACGATTTTTCAACCATCAAATTACTTGCAAATTTTCGCAATTTTGACATATTTCGTATAAATTCGAACTTTAAGCACTTATAAAAAAAAATTGTGACTTACGATTTCGGATTTTTTTTTATCACTTTTAGAACAACTCATAAGAAACCTTGTATTAAATTACTAAACGTAAGATCTTGAAACTTTTACTTAAATGTTTGAATTTGTTTCAAAATAGAATATATGAACATATAAAAATATCGATTTGGTCGAAAACTGGTTTTGCGTAAAAATTCACATTTTTCTGTCATTTTTTTTTTGTTTTTCTTGATTTTTTTGAAAACTGTTGGAAAATGTACCCTCTATAATGCACCAAGGATATCCACTTTGCCATCGGAAACCAATCCCAAAGTTTGAAATTGAAGCATTATTTCGACTAGTTATGCTGAACACTGATACAAAAAAACAAAACAAAAAAAAAAATAATATTAGTAGGTTAAAAAGTGAGTATCGCTCTGCTGTACATAAGAGGGTGGAGTGGACCTCGGACTAAGGTAGGTTAAATTTGAATGCAATGATAGGTATCATTGTATACGAAAAACGATTCTGAACGGAGATGATTTGTCAGTCTAGGATATATTATATTTAAATATTATCATATATTCTATTTTGAAACAAATTCAAACATTTAAGTATAAAAGTTTCAAGATCTTACGTGAAGTAATTTTTTAAAAATAACAAAAATCGAAAATTATTTAGTAGTAAAACGTTATTTTACACGTGTATTTTTGATTTCAAATTAAAATTAAAACTTTAAACACTCGCAAAAATTTTTTAAATTGAATACTTATCAAACTTTTTTATAATTATTCTAAGCTTAACTTATGGACAGTATAGTATTAAATTTTCAATTCTTAGCTTTTGATAGTAAAATATTTATAAATTTTTAACTACTAAATAGTGAAAAATATTCATGATTTTGACGAATTTTTGTCAATATTTGAACTTCAAATGCTAATAAATAAACATTGTGCATAATATGTATTTTTATAATTTTTAAATGAGAGTTAGAACAAGTTATGTGGGCCCTGTAACTTTCAATTACATTTTCAAGTAATTTGTCCCAGATAAATTTTTTTTATCAACATTTATAAAAAAAAAATGATTATTTCAAATGCCTATAAATAGCTCAAAAAAAGTCAAAATATTTTGAAAATCAAATCACGTAAAGAGAATGGCAATCTAAATAACTGGTGAAATTTTCAAGTATCTACGACTTATACTATTTGAATAACAACAAATATCAAAAATCGTTTGAGGCTAAACCGTTAATTAACGCTGTTTTGTAAAAATTTAAATTTCAAACACTCATAAAAATTTTATGTCTGAATCCGGTAGAGTTTTTTTTACAGATATTTGAAGAAAAATTTATGGAGAACCTTGTACCAAATTTTCAAAACTTAGTTATAAAATAAAAAAATTTACTATTTTTCAACCACAAAATTACTTGCAAATTTTGGCAATTTTGACATATTTCGTATAAATTCGAACTTTAAGCACTTATAAAAAAAATTGTGACAAACGATTTCGGATTTTTTTTTATCACTTTAAGAACAACTTATGAAAAACCTTGTATTAGATTTTCAAGATTTTCTGGTATGCCAAAAATTTTTTATCGTTATTTAAAAAAAAGTACTTAAAAACATTGAAAATTTCAATTGTCTATAAATAACTCAAAAAAAGTCAAAATTCTTTGAAAATTTAACTGTAAATTGAGAACGCTAATATAAACATTTGGTGAAAATTTTAAGTATTTACAGTTATTAGTTTTTGAATTACAACCATATAAAAATAACGATTTGGTCGAAAACTGGTTTTGCATAAAAATTCCCGTTTTTCTGTCATTTTAGATTCTGAACGGAGTGATGAATGTATTGATTTTACAATTATGTGTGTTTTTTTTTTTTTTTTTTTGTGTCTGTCGACAACATTTGGGGCAGTAAAAATGCTTCGATTTTCAACTTCTGCCCCTCTTTGAAAAGGAAATCGGATCTAATTGGTACTTTGGGGGGTCAAAATTTAAAAATTTTCAATATTTTTTTAAATGAGTCGGGAAAAACCTTAAAAAAATGACGGAAAAAACGGGATTTTTTACGCACAACCAGTTTTCGTCAAAATCAAATTTTTATTTTGCTATAACTCAAAAACTACTTGATGTAAATACTTGAAATTTTCACAAAATGTTTATATTAGCGTTCTCAATACACAGTTCAATTTTTAAAGAATTTTGACTTTTTTTAAGCTATTTATAGGCAATTGAAATTTTTAATTTTTTTTAGTATTTTTTTTTAAAATAACGATAAAATTTTTTTGGCCGACCAGAAAATCTTGAAAATTTAATACAAGGTTTCTTATGAGTTGCTCTTAAAGTGATAAAAAAAAAATCCGAAATCGTTAGTCACAATTTTTTTTTATAAGTGTTTAAATTTCGAATTTATATGAAATATGTCAAAATTGCGAAAATTGGCAAGTAATTTTGTGATTGAAAAATCGTAAAATTTTTTTCTTTTATAACTAAGTTTTGAAAATTTGGTACAAGATTCTCCATAAATTTTTCTTCAATTATCTGTAAAAAAAACTCGACCGGATTCAGACAAAAATTTTTTATGAGTGTTTGAAATTTAAATTTTTACAAAACCGCGTTAAATAACAATTTAGCCTCAAACGATTTTTGATATTTTTTGTTATTCAAATAGTTTAAGTCGTAAATACTTGAAAATTTTACCAGTTATTTAGATTGCCATTTTCTTTACGTGATTTGATTTTCAAAACATTTTGAATTTTTTTGAGCTATTTATAGACAATTGAAATTTTCAATTTTTTTTTATATTTTATTTATAAATGTTGATAAAAAAAATTTAGCTGGGACAAATTACTTGAAAATTTAATTGAAGGGTCCACATAACTTGTTCTAACTCTCATTCAAAAATTATAAAAATACATAGGCACAATTTTTTTTTATTAGCATTTGAATTTCAAATATTGACAAAAATTCGTCAAAATCATGAATATTTTTCACTATTTGGTAGTTAAAAATTTATAAATATTTTTCTATCAAAAGCTAAGAATTGAAAATTTAATACTATGCTGACAATAAGGTAAGCTTAGAATAATAATAAAAAAGTTTGAGGATTATTCAATTAAAAAAATTTTACGAGTGTTTAAAGTTTTAATTTTAATTTGAAATCAAAAATACACGTGTAAAATAACGTTTTACTAATAAATAATTTTCGATTTTTTTATAATATATCCTAGACTGCCAAATCATCTCCGTTCAGAATCGTTTTTCGTATACAATGATACCTATCATTGCATTCAAATTTAACCTACCCTAGTCCGAAGTCCACCCCACCCCCTAATGTACAGCAGAGCGATACTCACTTACCCGTTTTTTTAAATATCAATATTCTCGTTAGGTAAATTACGATCTAGTTTGTGTTAAAAACATTTTTAAATAGGTGCGTGTTAAAATCTATTTTTTTATTGTTTTACATAAACTAGATCGTAATTTACTATTTACTTAAAAAGAATATTGATATAAAAAAAAATTTTAAAAAAATTAGCCACTGGACTTAAATATATGTTTTTACCATCTAAATTTTTTTTTAAATTAGATTCACAAATTGGCTATTTTCGAATATTTTGAAAATATTTTATAGTTTGTATTAGGTATTAGGTATATAATATAATTTAGATTTATATATATTTCATAAAATTGAATAATATGCCTACCCGCATAATAATATATAAGTGCAGTTGACATATTCAAACATAAATTTATAAACACAAAACTTAAGTATGTCCTATAACCTTGGTCCTAATTATAATTTGTCCTTGGTCATTTCAAAATATAAAATATTCATTTTATTGTAATAATTCGTATAATTGTTTATGGAATTTCAGCTAAATCTATTTATATGTTCTTAACAATGTCATACTACCCTTAAGATACACATTTAAATGGATAGTTCTTATACATTTGTTTAAGGTGGAAGAAGCCTTCTATGAATATTTTAATAATGGTATGGGTGCTTCTGAAGCTGTACGATTACATGAAAGTAAAATATTATTGAAAGATGATTGCTGGGAGACATTAGCAAATGGCTCCAAAAATCCTATTAAAGAAACCGTAGCCTATTTACACAAAAAATGGAGACAAAATAATTTTGGTTGTGTAAATAACTCATTAGAAAAATTTCAAACACTCATATAAAAAATTTTTGTCTAAATCAGGTAGAGTTTTTTTTACAGATAATTGAAGAAAAATGTATGGAAAACCTTGTACCAAATTTTCAAAACTTAGTTATAAAATAAAAAATTTTACGATTTTTCAACCATCAAATTACTTGCAAATTTTCGCAATTTTGACATATTTCGTATAAATTCGAACTTTAAGCACTTATAAAAAAAAATTGTGACTTACGATTTCGGATTTTTTTTTTATCACTTTTAGAACAACTCATAAGAAACCTTGTATTAAATTTTCAAGATTTTCTGGTCGGCCAAGAAATTTTTATCGTTATTTTAAAAAAAAATACTAAAAAAAATTAAAAATTTCAATTGTCTATAAATAGCTCAAAAAAAGTCAAAATTCTTTGAACATTGAACTGAGTATGGAGAACGCTAATATAAATATTTGATGAAAATTTCAAGTATTTACATCTATTAGTTTTTGAGTTATAGCAAAATAAAAAATTCGATTTTGTAGAAAACTGGTTTTGCGTAAAAAATCCCGTTTTTCCCTCATTTTTTTAGGGGTTTTCCCGACTCATTTTAAAAATATTGAAAATTTTTAACTTTTGACCCCCCTAAGTACCAACTAGATTCAATTTCCTTTTCAAAGAGGGGCTGAAGTCAAAAATCGAAGCTTTTTTACTGCTCCAAAAGTTGTTGTCAGACACAAAAAAAAAAAAAACACACATTATTGTAAAATCAATACATTCATCACTCCGTTCAGAATCTAAAATAAAAACTATTATTATTTATTTG
>JAJFBB010000011.1:359922-386593 GCA_020882235.1 Schizaphis graminum | reverse complement strand
TACTTAGATCATATATTATGCAAACATACAGTACGAATAGAAACAATTTACATAAATATAATATTGTGTCCATTGCTTCCTGAATTCTGTTACCTACTCATTTGCTCATCGCCTTTTCTAATGCAATCACACGCGGTGCATGGTATGACTATGATTTATGAATAAGACCAGTTCGCGTTATTTCATATTTATAATAATAATATGTTCATGACCAGATGATGAGGTAGTAGATGTTCAATATCCTCTGCGGGGAGCCATTTGACGTGACTACGGCGGTAGGTACTCGCTGAGTCCGCGGTGAGCCGGTCAGTATAAAAGAACAACACGAATTTCACTATTTGTACGGTGTATTAGATTCTGAACGGAGTGATGAATGTATTGATTTTACAATGATGTGTGTTTTTTTTTTGTGTCTGTCGACAACATTTGGGGCAGTAAAAATGCTTCGATTTTTTTTTTCTGCCCCTCTTTGAAAAGGAAATCGGATCTAGTTGGTACTTTGGGGGGTCAAAAGTTAAAAATTTTCAATAGTTTTTAAGTGAGTCGGAAAAAACGGGAATTTTTACGCAAAACCAGTTTTCGCCCAAATCGCATTTTTTATTTTGCTATAACTCAAAAACTAATAGATGTAAATACTTGAAATTTTCACCAAATGTTTAGATTAGCGTTCTCCATACACAGTTAAATTTTCAAAGAATTTTGACTTTTTTTGAGCTATTTATAGACAATTGAAATTTTTAATTTTTTTTAGTATTTTTTTTTTAAAATAACGATAAAAATTTATTGGCCGGCCAGAAAATCTTGAAAATTTAATACAAGGATTCTTATAAGTTGTTCTTAAAGTGATAAAAAAAAATCCGAAATCGTTAGTCACAATTTTTTTTTATAAGTGCTTAAAGTTCAAATTTATATGAAATGTGTCAAAATTGCGAAAATTGGCAAGTAATTTTGTGGTTGAAAAATCGTAAAATTTTTTTCTTTTATAACTAAGTTTTGAAAATTTGGTGCAAGGTTCTCCATAAATTTTTCTTCAATTATCTGTAAAAAAAACTCGACCGGATTCAGACAAAAATTTTTTATGAGTGTTTGAAATTTAAATTTTTACAAAACCGCGTTAAATAACGGTTTAGCCTCAAACGATTTTAGATTCTGAACGAAGTGATGAATGTATTGCATTTACTATGATGTGTGTTTTTTTTTTTTTTTTTTTTTGTGTCTGACGACAACATTTGGAGCAGTAATAATGCTCCGATTTTTGACTTCAGCCCCTCTTTGAATAGGGAATTGAATCTAGTTGGTACTTTAGGGGGGTCAAAATTAAAATTTTCTAATAGTTTTCAAAAAAATTTCCATTTTTCTGTCATTTTTTTTTTGTTTTTCTCGATTTTTTTGAAAACTATTAGAAAATTTTAATTTTGACCCCCCTAAAGTACCAACTAGATTCAATTCCCTATTCAAAGAGGGGCTGAAGTCAAAAATCGGAGCATTATTACTGCTCCAAATGTTGTCGTCAGACACAAAAAAAAAAAAAAAAAAAAAAAAAAAAAAAACACATCATAGTAAATGCAATACATTCATCACTTCGTTCAGAATCTAAAAAATGACAGAAAAATGGAAATTTTACGGAAAAACCACTTTTCGACAAAATCAATTTTTTGATTTTGCTGTAACTCAAAAACGAATTATTGTAAATACTTGAAATTTTCACCAAATGTTTATATTATGGTTATCTCTTTACAGTTAAATTTTCAAAATATTTTGACCATTTTTAAGCTACTAATAGACAATTGAAATTTTCGACTTTTCTAAGTTTTTTTTTCTTCAAATGCCGATAAAAATTTTTTGGGTGGCCAGAAAATCTTGAAAATTTAATACAAGGTTTCTTATAAGTTGTTCTTAAAGTGATAAAAAAAAATCCGAAATCGTTAGTCACAATTTTTTTTTATAAGTGTTTAAAGTTCGAATTTATACGAAATATGTCAAAATTTAAATTAAATTTCATACGCTCATAATGCGAATGTTGGCCATAGTAACCATAGTAACATATAAAAACTATACTATTTGTTTCAAAATAGAATATATGACAATATTTAAATATAATATATCCCAGACTGACAAATCATCTCCGTTCAGAATCGTTTTTCGTATACAATGATACCTATCATTGCATTCAAATTTAACCTTCCATAGTCTGAGGTCCACCCCACCCCCTAATATACAGCAGAGCAATACCCACTTACCCGCTTTTTTTTTAATATTTGTTGTAATTCAAACTGTATAAGTCGTAAATACTTGAAAATTTTACCAGTTATTTAGATTGCCATTTTCTTTACGTGATTCGATTTTCAAAATATTTTGACTTTTTTTTAGCTATTTATAGACAATTGAAATTTTCAATTTTTTTTTATTTTTTTTTTATAAATATTGATAAAAAAAATTCAGCTGGGACAAATAACTTGAAAATTTAATTGAAGGGTCCACATAACTACGTCTAACTCTCATTCAAAAATTATAAAAATACATAGGCACAATTTTTTTTTATTAGCATTTGAAGTTCAAATATTGACAAAAATTCGTCAAAATCATGAATATTTTTCAATATTTGGTAATTAAAAATGTATAAATATTTTACTATCAAAAGCTAAGAATTGAAAATTTAATACTATGCTGTTCATAAGTTAAGCTTAGAATGATTATAAAAAAGTTTGATGATTATTCAATTTAAAAATTTTACGAGTGTTTAAAGTTTTAATTTTAATTTGAAATCAAAAATACACGTGTAAAATAACGTTTTACTAATAAATAATTTTCGATTTTTGTTATTTTTAAAAAATTACTAAACGTAAGATCTTGAAACTTTTACTTAAATGTTTGAATTTGTTTCAAAATAGAATATATGACAATATTTAAATATAATATATCCTAGACTGACAAATCATCTTCGTTCAGAATCGTTTTTCGTATACAATGATACCTATCATTGTATTTAAATTTAACCTTCCCTAGTCCGAGGTCCATCCCACCCCCTAATGTACAGCAGAGCGATACTCACTTACCCGCTTTTTTCACTGTTTAGTGGTTAAAAATTTATAAATATTTTACTATTAAAAGCTAAGAATTGAAATTTTAATACTATGCTATCCATAAGTTAAGCTTAAAATAATTATAAAAAAGTTTGAGGATTATTCAATTTAAAAAATTGTAGGAGTGTTTAAAGTTTTAATTTTAATTTGAAATCAAAAATACACGTGTAAAATTACGTTTTACTAATAAATAATTTTCGATTTTTGTTATTTTTAAAAAATTATCAAACGTAAGATCTTGAAGTTTTTACTTAAATGTTTGAATTAGTTTCAAAATTTTAACCAATAAATTCAAATAGCAAGATTCAATTATATGGCAAAACCATGGTTGAAAATATATATTAGGTATGTACATTTCAACCATGGGCAAGATGGCAAGACCAACTTATTGAGTTGTTTATCTTATAACTATTAAAATAAATAGTCTATCAGGAAACTAACAAATTTCATTGATTTAGAGTGATAAATACATAATAAATACTAATATAACATCATTAGACATATAATAGACAATATAACTATAAGACATATAATAACTGTCAATTAATAAAAACAAACAAAATTCAACTAAACATTCACGTATATTATTGAAAAAGCCTACACGGCCGAAACCATTATTACAATACAATTTTTCGTTATGTAATAGGTAAATATATTAGTAAAACCATGTAATGTTGTATGGGAGCGCAAATTTTATACTTCAATGACGTCAGTAGATAAGGAATGGTTCGGGGGGATCGATTTGTTTACGTGACTTTGAGGCAACCTGTATTATCTATAAACCTTGGATAATACCAAGGTTTATAGATTATACAGGTTGCCTTATTTCGCATTTTTGAAATTTCGGGAGTGGGGGAAGCCACACCGTGACGTCACCCGAAGTATAAACTGTTTCGTTATTCCCATATAACACGGGTAAAATGAACACGATTTTTAACTTTCCCAAGCTCCTACAACTTCAATATTAATTTTTTTAATTTGAAAAAAAAATGGTATAGGCTCAAGGTATAAATGAATATATTTGCATAAAAAAAAAAAAATTAAATTTAACCATAACTTGGTTAAAAAAAATATAAAAAGAGAATGATCTAACTCATCACATTGAGTTTCAGGTGACATGCGGAACAGTAAGGTTTTTTTTAATGTTTTTGAGCATTCTACTTGGAACTCAATTAATTAATTAAGGTTTTTAAAAACACCTTAGTACATATGATAATTTAAAGAAGTCAATAGGTAACCTAAATATTAAATAAAAAAATAAATAAAATACCTACATTCTCGTTAATGAAACATAATTTTTTTTTTTTCTAATAAAGTTAAGTAGTTTAACATAGAAAACATTTTTGTAACATTTGCTTTAACAATATATAAACATAAAAAAAATTATAGAGCATCTTTTTTAACAACATATAAACATTATAATCATAAAAAAATTATACGTTTTTGTATGTTTCAAGTGACTTATTGTTTTAATACTAAAAATAAAATCATTCTTAAAAAAGCGGGTAAGTGGGTATCGCTCTGCTGTATATTAGGGGGTGGGATGGACCTCGGACTAGGGAAGGTTAAATTTGAATGCAATGATAGGTATCATTGTATACGAAAAACGATTCTGAACGAAGATGATTTGTCAGTTTAGGATATATTATATTTAAATATTGTCAAATATTCTATTTTGAAACAAATAGTATAGTTTTTATATTATGTTACTATGGTTACTATGGCCAACATTCGCATTATGAGCGTATGAAATTTAATTTAAATTTTGACATATTTCGTATAAATTCGAACTTTAAACACTTATAAAAAAAAATTGTGACTAACGATTTCAGATTTTTTTTTATCACTTTAAGAACAACTTATAAGAAATCTTGTATTAAATTTTCAAGATTTTCTGGCCACCCAAAAAATTTTTATCGGCATTTGAAGAAAAAAAAACTTAGAAAAGTCGAAAATTTCAATTGTCTATTAGTAGCTTAAACATGGTCAAAATATTTTGAAAAATTAACTGTAAAGAGATAACCATAATATAAATATTTGGTGAAAATTTCAAGTATTTACAATAATTCGTTTTTGAGTTACAGCAAAATCAAAAAACCATTTTGTCGAAAAGTGGTTTTTCCGTAAAATTTCCATTTTTCTGTCATTTTTTTTTTGTTTTTCTCGATTTTTTTGAAAACTATTAGAAAATTTTAATTTTGACCCCCCTAAAGTACCAACTAGATTCAATTCCCTATTCAAAGAGGGGCTGAAGTCAAAAATCGGAGCATTATTACTGCTCCAAATGTTGTCGTCAGACACAAAAAAAAAAAAAAAAAAAACACATCATAGTAAATGCAATACATTCATCACTTCGTTCAGAATCTAAAATCAGATTATGAATATTTTTAAATAATGTTTGGACTTATTTTGTAATATTTTGTTAGAAAAATAAAATAAAAATTGAATATTTGGAAACAATATAGAAAAAAAACGTTTTTCAAAACCTTGATCAAAAGCGTAATATTCGTAATAATCAAAAACGTTTAAAAACAAAACTGTAAAAAAGACATGGATTTATTTTTGTATATTGAATAACATTTTCAATGTTACAAAAATGCATTACAAATGTAATGCAATTAATAAAATTTAAAAAAGTTAAAAAAATAATTAAAATAGTTTTATTGTGTGAGCAATAGTTGTCAAATATTTATCTAGTGTCCGTTGAGTTAAGCTACCATTAAACTTGGCGTGCGTTTCCTACAACCCTAAAACTTATATTTGTCTTGACCCCCCTCAGATACGACTTTGAATTAATCTGTAATGTACCTACTCTAAATATCATCAAAAAAATAATTACACACATTATATAAATATAATATACATTTCTATTTTATTAAGTAATAGCCAGGGCCGTCCTTATAGGATTTGCGAGGCCCAGGGCGAAAATACTGGTAAACGGAAAACTGGTACGGTCTGTATAAACGCGGAATACTGGTACGGTTCAAACTAGTAAAGGTTTCCCAAACTTTTATGAAAAAAAAAGAATAAAATATCAACGATTATTTTTAATTTTATTTTACCGACGATCGATGGGAAAACACGACCTCACGAGTGACTGCGAGTGAAAATAATGCGAAATAATTATTATTAATCATAAATTATATTATATTATATTTATTGTACCTATATTTTATATTTATTTTACCTGCCTGCTACTTTGTATGTACTTATTTGTGTTTTTTGGTAATTTTGATTGCTAACATATTTTTTTTTTGTTTTAAGTATTATTTAAATTTAACTTGTTGACGATGGTGATTTATCAAAATTATATTATAAACATTTTAAATATTTTAGGACCCCTGAAAATTAAATTTTGAATAGTACCAGTTTTCCGCGTTTTTTATTTCTTTTGTTATAAATGGTATGGACCGTACCAGTATTCCGAGCATCGAAAATACTTGTACATATTTTAGGTATTATATATTTATATCTATCTATATTATAAATAAATTATAATATGTTTATACAGGATGATTGATTAAGAGGCCGTTCTGGTAAAAGTGAAACGTATACAACGCTCAAGAGATGGCGTTGAATTTCATATCGCCGCGGCGGCGGTCACCCGTAACCACGCCCACTTTCCCCAAAGCGGGGCTACGCGCAATAGTCTCGGGAGCGGCACATTATTATTTCACAGACCGCCGTATAGAACGTTTCGCGTCAATGCTATTTTATATTTATATCACTTGCGTAATTTAAAATTTGAATATGATAAGCGCGTGCTTACTTACGCGTTCACAAACTAATTTTATCATTGATTGAAGTTTCTGTTCCCTAAATATGTATGGAAATACTTAAACTATAAGAGCTATTTTACAACATAGTTCTTATTTAAAAAACCATCAGTAATAATTTAATTATACTAATAGTTATTGTCATCGATTACTATAACGTTATAAATAAAATGTAATTACAATTTAATTTATAGTTATAAATATAATAAATTTACATACAAATTAAACAAATCAATATATTAATCACTACATTAATTCATATAATATATATATTATATATACATTATTAACTTTGATGGTTTTAAACTATTTCATGCTACAAATTCGAATAATTATTGTTTTTTTTTTGACGCTGAAAGTTTTTTATTTCCAACACATCAAACTTTTGATTTTTAATGTACGAGTACCAAGTTTTGTTTATGAGACCGAAGTATTAAATTATTATGATATATGGGTATAGGTAACGCTAGAAAAAAGTCTTGCCAAAAAAATTGATAAAAAATGTATCCACAAGTATAGTTAATATAATTATTGCAACGAAGAATATCCCCATCATTAGCCCCGACATAACGTAAACCAACCCTATAATTTAAAAAATTTGTCTTCTACCATTTTTCCAAGTGTGTTTTTGTCTATCAAATATTTAAATTGAATACCTTGGTATTCTCTGATACTAAACCTATAAGAAAATAAATTTTATTTATAACTATATGACCCGGAAATTCATGTATTAAAAATTAGTTAAAAAAGCATGCACTTAAAATCGCCAAAACATGTAGATAATATGTCTTTGATAAATATAGATATCGAATCGAATTAAAAAAAAATACCTTTTAAATAATACGATTTTATTTTCAATTCATGTTTATTAAAAATGTAATAGGTATAATAATATAAACATTTGACAATTTTATACTTTATTTTTACCTATAGTACCTACATTTAAAAAAGCGGGTAAGTGAGTATCGCTCTGCTGTACATTAGGGGGTGGGGTGGACCCCGGACTAGGGTAGGTTAAATTTGAATGCAATGATAGGTATCATTGTATACGAAAAACGATTCTGAACTGAGATGATTTGTCAGTCTAGGATAATATATTATATTTAAATATTGTCATATACTCATATATTCTATTTTGAAACAAATTCAAACATTTAAGTAAAAGTTTCAAGATCTTACATTTAGTAATATTTTAAAAATAACAAAAATCAATCATAATTTTTGAATGAGAGTTAGAACAAGTTATGTGGACCCTTCAATTAAATTTTCAAGTAATTTGTCCCAGCTGAATTTTTTTTATCAACATTTATAAAAAAAAAATAAAAAAAAATTGAAAATTTCAATTGTCTATAAATAGCTCAAAAAAAGTCAAAATGTTTTGAAAATGAAATCACGTAAACAAAATGGCAATCTAAATAACTGGTAAAATTTTCAAGTATTTACGACTTATACTGATTGAATAACAACAAATATCAAAAATCGATTGAGGCTAAACCATTATTTAACGCGGTTTTGTAAAAATTTAAATTTCAAACACTCATAAAAATTTTTTGTCTAAATCCGGTATAGTTTTTTTTGCAGATAGTTGAAGAAAAATTTATGGAGAACCTTGTACCAAATTTTCAAATCTTAGTTATATAAGAAAAAAATTTTACGATTTTTCAACCACAAAATTACTTGCCAATTTTCGCAATTTTGACATATTTCGTATAAATTCGAACTTTAAGCACTTACAAAAAAAAATTGTGACTAACGATTTCGGATTTTTTTTTATCACTTTAAGAACAACTTATAAGAAACCTTGTATTAAATTTTCAAGATTTTCTGGCCGGCCAAAAAAATTTTATCGTTATTTTAAAATAAAATACTAAAAAAAATTAAAAATTTCAATTGTCTGTAAATAGCTCAAAAAAAGTCTTAATTCTTTGATAATTTAACTGTGTATGGTGAACTCTAATATAAACATTTGATGAAAATTTCAAGTGTTTACATTGATTAGTTTTTGAGTTTTAGTAAAATAAAAAATTCGATTTTGTCGAAAACTGATTTTGCGTAAAAATTCCCGTTTTTCTGTCATTTTTTTTTTGTTTTTCTCGATTTTTTTGAAAACTGTTGGAAAATATTTACTTTTAACCTCTATAATGCACCAAGGATATCCACTTTACCATCGGAAACCACCCCCAAAGTTTGAAATCGAAGCATTATTTCGACTAGTTATGCTGTACACAGACACAAAAAAAAAATAAAACACATCATTGTAAAAGCAATACATTCATCACTCCGTTCAGAATCAAAAATTAGAATTACAAAATATTAAAATTGTTTGCGAAGAAAAACTTAAAAAAGAAGCTCATTGTGTCCCTGTGTAGACGGCCCAGTGTAGAGCTTAACTTCAAATACATTTTAAAAAAAAATGTGTCTAAGTATTTTTTAGATTCTGAACGGAGTGATGAATGTATTGATTTTACAATGATGTGTGTTTTTTGTGTCTGTGTACAGCATAACTAGTCGAAATAATGCTTCAATTTCAAACTTTGGGGGTGGTTTCCGATGGCAAAGTGGATATCCTTGGTGCATTATAGAGGTGAACAATTTCCGTGTGATAAGAATTATTGATTTAATTATATGTTTATAGAATCATTAGAATCTACGGGGTGATTGATTTAGCGTAAAACACTCATTATTTCAAAAAGTATTCATGTTTTTGAAAAAAAATGTTAACATAGTTTTAAGTCGTTGATAATACTACGTTTTTATTAAAAAATTATATTTTTTATCCTTATATTTTTTTAAGTTTTTCACTTTTTTGAATGACAACATAGTTTTAATTTCATATTCCAAAACAGAATAATTTTCTGAGTATTTTAATACATAAAAATCGAATTTAGGGCGAGTATTTTATGAGTTATACCTACGTATTTATAGTTTAATGTTTTCAAAAACATGAATATTTTTTGAAATAATGAGTGTTTTACGCTAAATCAATCACCCCGTAGATTCTAATGATTCTATAAACATATAATTAAATCAATAATTCTTATCACACAAAAAATTTGGTAGGTACCTCCCTAATTATAATTAAAAAATGAGGGTTTTTTTATAAAATATTATAATCTAGGTATTTAAAATAAAATTAAATAAAAAAAAAAAAAATATAGGTATTATATAAAATAAAATTTTATATAGTAGACTCAAATACCATGTTTTTCTTTATTTACTCATATTATATAATTCATTAATCGTCCCTTAAAGATATTTATACAAATTTATTAAATCTATTATTATCTATTACTAATAAGTAATAACTAATAATAAGTAGATAATAATTAATAACAATTCGACGAAAAGGACGGTCCGTAGCTGCTGCCTGTTACCCGCATCACCAAGGCTGATGTGTTACGATTACGAAAATATTGTATTATGGATATTCCAATTTTTACGTTGAACCAACTTCGTTATTTTTATATAATATTTTTTCATATTATTTACTAATTAGTAATTAGGTATATAAAACATACAATTTAAATACTACGAAAAAAAAAACAATTAAAAAAAAACGCGAGGCCCCAAATTTAAGCAAAAAGCGCGAGGCCCAGGGCCTGGGCCCTGCTCGCCCCCCCCCCCTAAGGACGGCCCTGGTAATAGCTATAATAGTCAAACTTTTTAGTTCAGTTAAAATAGTTAAATTACAATTTTGGATCAACAAAAAAATTTAAGTACAGGAGTAGCTGCTTATAATTTCTGATTTCATGCAACTATAACTGGATGTCTATACACGATTTGTAAAATTTTAAAAAATAGTTAAATATATTATTATTATATGGGTGTTGTTAAAACCTGTTCAAAAGAATAACGAAAAATAATGAATAATTACATATTTAGCGTATTATTAAGTAATAAAATACATTATTCAATAATAATACATCGATATTTAATAATAAGCAGTAAATCAATTAGGTATAATAAAAAATAATAGCATAAAAAAATAAAAATATACGTTCACATGCATTTTTAATACGCCGCCGTAAATTTTATACTTCGGGTGACGTCACTAGACAAGGAATGGTGCGGGGTGATCGAAATATTTAGGGGACTATGAAGCAACCTGTATAATCTATAAACCTTGGGATAATACCTGCTACTATAGTGGAAGATAAGGTCGATAAGGAAATAGTTATATATTTATTTTCTATTATTGAACGTGAACACAAAACTTGAAATTTGTAAACAAACCAAAAATAAGTAATAATTGATTAACTATATTTTTGATGAATTATGACATCTGTCCGAGTGCTATAGCCAGGGCCGTATTACCGCTTAGGCTGTGTAGGCTAAGCCTAGGGCGGCAAATTTTTTTTTTGTATGACCCAAAAACTACCTTGAGATATTATTTTTAAATATAAATTATAAAAACATGCAATAATATAATATAATATGAAATAATATTATTAGTTATAAAATATAAGAAAATATATGTGTAGGTTCTAAAATGGTATGCAGTGTCACTGGCGGTCCCACGGGTGCAGCCTGTGCTGCACCTGACATTTCAACCGCACTCCACGTTTTTTTTTATCGGTTGTCATCATGATATTAATTATAATTATTATTCATAACTCTAAAGGTTTCCGATTGCCGTATTATAATTATTTATACTAGCTGCCAGCTGTACGACGTACGTGAAACTCGAGAGCCATAGTCAGAATTCGTGATATGAATTGGAGATAAGGCTTGGCGGGAATGTTTAAAAGTTTAAACTTGAGATAATAGACATTATATTATCACTATTCGTTATCATTAATTTGTGAATTTGAGAAATTAATAATAATTTTTGTTGTATTTTAAATTGATACATCACAAAGGGGAGCGCGTATAATAGCCGAAAATATATTATCCGAACCGTATTTTAGCCGAAAAATATTTCAGCCGAAAAATAATTGGTTGGACAAGTAAATTAGCAGAACCGTATTTTAGCCGACAAATATTTCACCCGACAATATTTTAGCCGACAAATATTACAACCGAACGTATTTAAGCCGACAGTATTTTAGTCGACAGTATTTTAGCCGACAATATTTTAATCGACAGTATTTTAGCCGACAGTATTTAAGCCGACAAATATTATAGCCGAACGTATTTTAGCCGACAAATATTACGGCCGAAAGTATTATAGCCGACAAATATTACGGCCGAAAGTATTATAGTCGACATTATTTCAGCCGACAGTATTTTAGCCGACAATTGTTACATCTTATCAATTATATATAACCATATACCCTAACTGTGGTCTGTTGTTAATTTTATGGTGATACGGTAGTGTACTATCACCAAAATTTTATTGATAAGTGATAACAATAACAATATTATAGTTATACTAGGGGCCGGTGAAACTCGATTGCGGGTGTTTGGTTTGGATGCCCAGTTCTTTTTTGTATGTAAAAATTAAAAAAATACAAAAAATGATAATTGTCAATTGAGTGTCTAGCTATCAGTCATCACTCATTTCATAATATAAATCGATATCCAAAAGTGCAATCCGTCTACGATGGATTGTCATACCTCTTGACGTCGAAAGTGTAAAGTAATGTTGTATTGTAGATTTGTAGGATAAGTTTAAGTCCATGATATCATGTTAAAGTCGAATAACATGTGAACATTCAAGTTAAGTTGTCAGTTATCATTGGGAAAAATTGGTTTACTGGGCCAATGTGCTATTATGCATATTTTGCATAGTGGGCCAGTGTCATATTAATAAATTAATTATAATGTCATATTAATAATTAATATAATATATTACATTCATTAGACCGATACAAAATAACCCAACGTGTATTGTATTTGTATGATTGTCTTCTATAAATAAAGACCATCTTGAAGCATGCATGTTAATGTCTATAGAGAGAGATATATAATAATATATTAGATGCTATTGATTTCAAAGAAATACTGAAAATAGTAAAAAAGTCTTCATCATTGATGAAAACCAGATGTTATCGGCTTAAAGACCAAAATTAATTATAATATTATTCATTTTAAATTTAATATTTATGTTATAATTAATTAATTATATGTTAATGTAATAATGTTATGTCATTGTGTTAATAAATAGTTACTTTTTGAATTTGTTTTCTAATTATTAATTACTATAGATGCTACAGAGTAGGTACATATTATATATTTTATATATGAATTGTAAATTTAAATATCATTTGTTAGTTCGTTTGCAAGTATTTTTTTTTTATTTATATAAACAATGTTTCATTGTTTCAATTCATATTATTAAGAGGACGTGTCACGGAAAAAAATCACTTGAAAAATTCCTTTAAAAACATGTTTGCGCGTTCAAATAACATGGGTTACTGAGTAATTTTATCGTAAAAATACCTATGAACAAAATTGTAGAGGAGATTTATATCTGGTTCCGTAAGAAGTCCGATTTTTGAAATTATAATTTTAAGTCCTAAAAATAACTGTTTAAAAAAGTATAAATAAAGTGTTCCATTAATCATGTTATATTTCATAATATTTTAAAGATATCAAAAATCGGTTTTCTTACGGAACCAGATAAAAATCTCCTTTACAATTTTGTTCATAGGTGTTTTTACAATAAAACCACTCAGTAGCCCATATTACTTGAACGCGCAAACTATGTTTTATAAGAAAAACTCATGCAATTACTATACCGACTGGTGCTGCTCCATTTTTATTACGGCAGCGTTCGATAACATTCGTTACCCCCGACCCGCTAAAACAACCGCATCATAGTTCATAACTGGTTTTTGACGAGTACGCAACCGCCAGCGATAAACTATAAATAATATGATTATTGACTACGGCCGCAGTGGTATAACAATAATAATTATTTTATTCATAACATTTATTATTTCTGTTAGTATTTATTTAATTTACATTTTAAAATAAAATTATGAAAATAATTATCCGATTTTGACAATTTTTTTTTTCAACCTGTTTGAAATGTTGCGATAAATTTGATTTTTATTTTGCTGCAAATAAATGAAATAACAATACTAGTATACAGCTATTAGCTTATCTTTTAAATACACAACATTTTAAAGGCCACGCATAGGAATTAGATTTCTTAACTTGTTGAATATTGGTCATAAAAAACAAAAAGTTTGGTTTAATTTCTCAACAGTGTAATTGTTAAATCCTTAAAAATCAATTAGCTATTTTTGAATAAAAACAATACTTAATTATTATATTGTTAATATAGACATATAGTAATATTAATACATATTAATTGCATGATATAAGAACATAATATAATGATTAAAAATCGATTATTATTGATAGTAAAATATTATTAAAATTATAGAGTATAATTAAATTAAAAAATAAATAAATAAATAATACAATTATATAACATAATAGTATAATAATTAATAATACAACATATTTTTTTTACTTGTTTACATAAATTATCAAGTATTATAATAATCAGTGAATTGTTGAAAACAATTGAAAAAAATAACTAAAAACTGAGTATCAAATTATAACTTATGAATATAATAAACAATAAATTATAAAATAATTTATTTTTTCTGTTGAGCACATGGACGATATCCCAGCTCTATATTATTATCTAAGGCTGACTTTTTATTTTTATTTTTAAAATACTTAAAAAAACAATATATTAATATTGCAATTATAATTAAAATTAAGTATTTATTTGTATAAACGAAGTCATACGTTTTATCTACAACAAGGGAGGTAATTAAATTGTCTTGTTTTTCTAGTTGTAAGTTTATTCGGTTAAAAGCGTCTTTATTAAATTTGAGATTTTTTATTTCATTTAAGTGAATTGGTTTTGGGTATGATTGGTTGATAGGCATATTACAACAAGAATCATTTAAAATTGATAAGTCTATTGGTAAAATGACAGGGAGTGATGATTCTAACGATTGTTCCGTTCTAAGAACACCTTTCGTAGTAAAAGCGAAACACTCAGATTTTAAGTATAACTTTCCCGAATTTTTAATTTTTATTTTAAAGATTTTAGTTTGTTTATTGCAAATTATTGTTACGGTCGTCGGCTTTTCACACACAAAATACCAATTGTTTTTAAAATAAGACGGATACCACATTTCTTTTTTGAACTCGGTAATATATGTTTCACATTGTGGTGGTAGAGTTACTGCAGAGTTCTTTAATAATTGTGTTACACAGATGGGATCAGACTCACCGTTGTGTATCATTTCATTAAAAGCACAAACGAATATTTTAGCTACTACTATACAGTTATTGAGATTGGGCCATACAAAATATTTTGTAACCATTTCGTCTGCTAATAAATACATTGGACTTTCAGTCATATGAAGAAATTGTCCGTATTCATTAATTGGAACGTAAATTGGTAAAATATGAAACAAGTTAAAATTGTCCACAATACACAATGGAATTTTTATTAAAAATATTAATTTATCATTAATATAATGTAGTTGGACGCTCATTATTTTAAATACTTCATGAATGTTTTCTAAATTGAACTTTACCGGTATTTTTAAATCATCGGGAAGAATATTTTCAATATTCTTTATTTCCGATAATAATTGATAGGGCGTCATTACAAAAGCATCTACCTTATTCATTTGAGCATTGGATATCATTCTCTGTAGCCTAGTTATAAACATATCCAATTCGAATATATTATTTTCAATCAAATGAATTAATTCAATATCAAATATTAGTTTTTTTTCTTTAGATAGTTCATTGCTAAAGTTATTTAAATTGTCTTCAACCCTTTTCATATTATTATCAAATACAATTTTATTTTCATTAAATGACGTGACAGTATCATTAAAATTATTTATTGTACTACTCAAAATCGATATTTGATCGTGAACTATTCTTAAAATTTTATCTTGATCTTTTTCCATTTTATTTATTGAGCTATCATATCTTCGAACATCGTCGGCATCGGCAATACCAAACATCCATTGAAGTGCCGAGCCTCCAAATTCGAAAGATCTTTTTACCCTTTTATTGTGTTCAGCTAATTGTTTAATTACATCAATTTCTTTTTCTAACGCAAGTTCGTGTTTTTTAAGCCGAAGTATAGATATTTTAGCTGTATCACTAATATTAACGTACATTTTAATTGATTTTAACATTGCCTTATTAATATTAAAACTATTATCTAAATTCTTTAAATCAAAATACGTATTGATAGTCCAACTACTTTTATATAACTTAGCTTTACCAACAACTTCATATTGTAAACCCGGACTGTCGTTAGTAGATGATGTCAATTTGTAAAGATTATCATCTTCATTTTTAATTGAAGTCTCCCAAGTAGAATTTGAACAAGTGAGAAGTAGCAGTGTAATGTAATAGAAGATCCTTGTCAAAAAATCCATTTTTTTTTTTTGCTTCGACTTTTGTATTGCAAAACAGGGAAAAGCTTCTGTTTATCTAATAAAATATTTTAAATAATTTGTTTACAAATTGGAAAGTTAGTTTCCTGATGGAGGAAGTACTGTTAAAAGGCCATAAATTCTATAATAAATTACTACAACATTTATTTGGGAGGAACACAAATATTCCTCTGAAAGGTAAACCTATTGTTATAATCTACTTATCTATATAAAAGTAATTTATTTAGAGCGCGGATTTGTATGCACTTACATATTTATTCTGGTTGATCGTATGCTATATGCTATGCTATAAGTGAGCACGAAATGTATGCATATTTAATTTTTTTTTATCGTATATTTGGTTTGTTTTTAATGTAATAAATCCGCGCTCTAGACTCATTAATAATTATGATTTGCCAATATATATAAATATAATTTCTTACCTGTCGCGAATAATAACTATACTTGCTCTGCAAACATACCAAAGAAGACAAATCTTCAAAGCTTCAGAAATGTATAGAAAAACAAAAATCATAAACTTGAAATAAATTTACACTTTTTTACGATGTGTGTACGAGTGGATGTCGACAGACAGCTGGCGACTAAGGCTGGAGGAAGTTTTATACTACTTTTTTAGAGCTCTAATTGCTCGTCTCTAGCGTATCACAGTTGATTGAAAAACAATCTTATAACTTTATTGTAATTAAAAATTACTTAAATTTAAATAATTTATTAAAAAACAATCTTATTATTTATTATTATATAAGATTGCTTGACATTCTTCATTACCATAAACATAGAGAAAAACATTTGATAATTAAATAGTTATAAGTCACTATTATTGTAATCAATTATATCAAAATTCAAAATGTATAAATCTACAAAGTTAATGGCCTGTGCTGTTTAATAATTAATATGTTATAATACTTATTATATGTTAATGGATACCAGGGTACCTATTTGTTTTATGGTGATAAATTTTAAATAATATAACTAAATGCCAAATAATATTGTTAGCTAAACATATAATTATATATAAAAAAAAATTAATAATTGTATATACTATACAGCTCAATTAAACAGTAATTCAACAAAATAATTATTATTATGACTATATAATAGTTTAATATTAAATGTTAATGATATATGATAATGGTTTATAAATCTGTTTGTTTGTGCTATGTAACACATCACAGCTCACATATCATTTTGACGAATAAGGTTAAAATATTAGTAAAAAGCAAACCATTCGTGGAGAAATATTTTATTACCATATATAGGTACATTCATTATAATTGTGTTTAAATATGTTTAAAAATCGAAGTGATTCAATCCATTCAAAAATTTATTTTTTACCTAATCGTTTACACGTCAACTTGAAAGAAGCAATAAAAATACTCAAAAAACCATTTGTAACAGAAAGCATTGAATGTACACAACTTGAGCCACAATCAGGTGAGTGGTATATATATATTGAATATAATGAACCAAATAAAATTACAGATGGAATTAAGTGGGAAGCAACAGGTACTACTCTGTTACCCAATAAGGAAAATCCTATGTTAATTGCTAAATATTTTTCTTCTAAAAATATTTACAAAAGTGTGTTTAAATTAATAAAAAATAATAAATATGACGCTTCACTGGTAAATTATACGAATGACACATCACTACTGGACTTGCCAAAAAATAAAATTCAAAAGGCCAAATCACTCGTTTCCAGAAAAATGTCTATCAAAAGTATAATGAAAAGACGTTTTGGAAAAATGAATGAAAAAAAAAATTCAACTCAAAATAGTGAAAATTCGTAAGTTTAAAAAGTAGTCTTTTAGTATTTATATAAATAAAATATATTTATGTTTGTAAACAAATATAGTGAAAATAATAACTGCGATTTGCCATCTACTTCAACTTCAACACATGCAGTACAATTTATGGAAGTAGATAGTGAAAACTCGTAAGTTAATTAAATTAGTATCTACATTTTTAATTAACAATGACGAATATAATACTTTTCCAGTAGATATGACACACCATTACCAATTGAAGAAAATTCTAATTTTAATAAGTATAATGATGTGGATATTTCAGATGTACAATTCCATCAACTTGAAACCACGATAGAAAGTGTCAGCAGGTAATAATACTTTTATACACCGTGTGTTCACACTAACTTAGGCCTTAGGGAACATTAAATTTTATTTTTGCCAACTATACCAATAGATGACCATTTTTAAGCTACTTATAGACAATTGAAATTTTCGACTTTTCTAAATTTTTTTTCTTCAAATGCCGATAAAAATTTTTTGGGTGGCCAGAAAATCTTGAAAATTTAATACAAGGTTTCTTATAAGTTGTTCTTAAAGTGATAAAAAAAAATCCGAAATCGTTAGTCACAATTTTTTTTTATAAGTGCTTAAAGTTCGAATTTATACGAAATATGTCAAAATTTAAATTAAATTTCATACGCTCATAATGCGAATGTTGGCCAAATACTTTTTTTATTAATAAACAGATACTATAAAGTAACTATAGTAACTTATAAAAACTATACTATTTGTTTCAAAATAGAATATATGACAATATTTAAATATAATATATCCTAAACTGACAAATCATCTTCGTTCAGAATCGTTTTTCGTATACAATGATACCTATCATTGCATTCAAATTTAACCTACCCTAGTCCGAGGTCCACCCCACCCCGTAATGTAGAGCAGAGCGATATTCACTTGCCCGCTTTTTTTTAATTTGCATTTGCCATTTGGAGTTCAAATATTGACAAAATTCACGAAAATCGCAAAATATTTTGCTGTTAAAATGTAGAAAAAATTATATATTTATAGCTAAGAATTGAAAACAAGGTTACCCTAAGTTTTGTTTACAGTATTTATAAAAAAAAAGTCGAGCATTATTACATTAAACAATTTTCACGCGCGTCTAAATTTTTAGTTTCCACCAAATTAAAAACTCATGAGTAATTTAACGATATTTATTATATTGAATGATTTTAGATTTTTGCTAGTTATGGGTTATAGTTATAAGTATTTTTATAAAAATCATAAAAGTTACCGCTAATAATAAAAAATTAATTAGTAACAATGGAAAAGATATGAAATAAAATATCTTAGGGTGACACACTGTCTTCGTTTTGAATCGTTTTTTATCGTATAAATTGATTTAATCAAAATATATATATATTTTTATTTATAAAAATACAACTATATTAGTTTATTTTTATTAACATTATATGGCGGTTTTGCTACAGTGATGTTCACATTAGTTCACCACAAATAGCGAGTTATGCGGAATTTACAGCTGATGAAACAAGTACACCAAAGTTGGAATTAAAAGTACAAAACCAACCTGAAGAACCCGAATCAACTATAAAAACTACGGATAATAAAATAAATTCACATTTCGAGTAAAATTTATATAAAATTATATTATACATATACTTATACTTCAAACTTTTGTAAATGAGGCGTAATGCACACAATATTTCCATTATGTATAGGTGTACTAAAATCCAGGGCGACTTTATTGACTCTCATGAACTAACTGTCATCCCAGAGGTAGAAAAAAGTCTCATGTAAGTATTTTGTTACCACTCATAATGTTTTATTAATTAAAATTTAAATACATATAATAATATGTTATACAATAATATAAAATGTAGATATAGGGACAATTTAAGTAGGTATTTAAATTCTTAAATAAAACATCTATATATTTATTTATAGTGAAAGACCAGGTGAAATAAGTGGGTGTAGAATTGTAGACATCGGATATGTTTTTAGTCAAATACTTGATTGTACTCATGAAGGAATGTTTGGATGTAATTTTATGAACATGGAATATGTATCAGAATTTAGAAAAGGTTACTATTCACAATTTGTATTTAAATGTAAAATGTGCAATATTCAAAAAAAAATTTATTCATCAAAATTTGATGAAACTTCTCAAAATCAATGGTCAACAAATAAAGCTATTGTAAATAGCACTATTGCAATTGGTAATTAAAATATTAATTTAAATTGTATAAATCTGCTAATAACTGTCGTTAATTAAATAATAATTTATTTTAGGAATTGGCTATACGCAACTAGCAGAATTTTCTGCTGGTTTAGAAATACCATACATGTCTGCAAAAACGTATCATTCATTTCAGTCAATTCTCCAAGATGAAATAAAAGGCACAGCTTGGTCAGAAATGAAATCGGCAGGAGATGAAGAAAGAAAATATGCGATCGAATCTGGTTCGGTTGATGATAATGGTATACCACTTATTACAGTTGTTGCTGACGCTCAATGGTCTAAGAGGAGTTATAGAACAAAATATGACGCTTTCTCTGGAGTAGTAAGTGTTTTTTACAATTTAAAAATGCACATGCAAATTCAATTAATAGAAAATTCTCTATTAACTGTTTAATTTTTATACGTGACTGTAGGCAAGTATTATAGGATACAAAACCAAAAAAATACTTTTTGTCGGAATCAGAAATCGATATTGCGTAATTTGTGAACGTGCATCTAATAAAAATATTGAAAAACCGATACACGCATGCTTCCTAAATTGGAAACACGGTGCTACGAGCATTGAAGCGGACGGAGTAGCCGAAGGTTTTACTAAGAGTTTCGAAATGCATGGTGTAAAATACTCAAAATTAATTGGTAAGATAATTATTTATTTTGTTTATTACTTGTGTCTTATATTAAATAAAATAATATACCTAATATAGTAAATAGTAAATAATACTATACAGATATTATATTTATATATTATATATATAATTTGTATGTGTGATGAATACAAAGTGTATTTACGAAATTGCTTTAAAATGATGTGCTTATTTGTGTGTGTGTGCGTGTGTGTTTGTCATCGACTTTTAGAGCAGTAATATTGAAAAAAAAAATGTTTTAGGTGACGGTGACAGTAGTGTCACAAAAAGGTTAAACGAAATACTACCTTACGGTCCGGGTCTAAGAGTTGAAAAAATTGAATGCAGAAATCATATGCTTAGGAATTATTCTCAAAAAATGTCTGCACTCACTAAACGTACAGAATTTCCAATTTTAATTAGAAAAAAAATTGCTGATAACCTCGTTAGGCTTCGGACTGATATAACAAAAGCTATACAATATCGAAAATCTGAGGAAAAACCATTACAACAGAAAATTTTAAGTAGGTGTCTAACTTTATATTATTATTTATTAGTTATTACATATTATTTTATTTATTTATTTGGGACATTTTAGATCTTAAATATGATATAACAAACGCACCAAACCATCGACTTTTTGATTTTCATAAGAAATGTGCTCCTTATTTTTGCGAAAAATCTGCAGATAATTCAGCTAATAACTGCAAATCTAATGAAAATAATGACGGTATAGTCAGAGAAATTAATACGATTGTTTCTCGTTTGGCTAATAATTCAAAGAGCCTTATATTGGACGTAGATAACAACATTTGCGAACAATTTAATAGTGTAATAAATAAATTTCTTGGTGGTAAAAGAATAAATTACACTCAAAGGAGTTCTTATAATACAAGAATATTAGCAGCCGTTGTTAGTTTTAATTCTAGCGAGTATTTAAGAGCTGTAAAAAAACATATCACTCAAACAAGTCCTGGTGAGTTAATTTTTTTTTTTTGTAATATGTTAATATGTTAATATGTTAATATTAAATAATAATATTAATATTTATTGTTTTATAGGTACAAATGTAAAACAACCTAATAATTAATTTTTATGTTTAGGAAAAACGGCTAAATCATTTTTGAGTCAAATAATAAAAAAACGATCTGCTTGTCAAAAACGAAGAAAACTTTCAACTAAACTTAAATATAAAGTTAAGCGACCAAAAGCTAGTTCTAAACCAGACGAACACTATGGTAATGCAGAAACATTAGACGGTATGTATATATTATATACATATGTAGTATAATGAAGATTATGATAAGCTTACATATTATTGCAATAAATGATTTTAATTATTATAAAACGGTCATATATATTTTAATATTAATTTATAACTATAATATTTTTATTGTACAATTTTTACGTTATTACAGGTATAAGAGAAGTTGATGATCCATCATTTGTTAATGATATGGAACAGTTTCTAAAGTAGGTATACCCATTATATACAATAACCAATGATAAAAATACTGAATATCAACAATGTCAGATGATATCTATTATTCGATTTATTCAATAATTTTGTTTCTAAAGGACTTTATATGACGTTAACCGTACTACAGTGGAAGAAGCTACAAGACACCAAGCTGAAAGTGAAAGATGGAAGACAGAAAGGATGATCCGACTCACTGCTAGTAACTTTGGCCGTGTATGCAAAATGCGTCGTAATACTAGCTGCAAAAACGTGGTATATTCTATGTTATATTTAACATTCAATAGCAAGTAAGTTCAATGTTATGTATACATTTAAAATACCGCACCATATATTTAAAATGTGTATTATTAATAATAAGAATAATTGTATTTTTATTTTATAGGTCTGTCCAGTACGGAAGGGATATGGAAGATGAAGCAATAAAAAAATTTGAAGATAAGTTCGGTTACAAAGTAAAAAAATGCGGTCTTTTAATCGATATGCAAATTCCATATTTAGCTGCTAGTCCAGGTTAAACATGATTTTATATTTAATATTCTTACTAATTTCTTTAATATAGGTACCTACAATAAAATAATAAATTATTATTATAATAGCAATTTTTATATTCTAGTTTTTATTTTTTTTTTTAAATATTTTAGATGGAATTATTGGTGATACTGCTATTATTGAAGTAAAATGCCCATATGCAGCAAAAGACACAGAAAATGAGTTTGAGGCTGTATCCACTGGCAAAGTTTGTTTTCTACTAAAAAAATACCAATTCTTATTTATTTTTTAAATAGCTTATATTCATTAATATTATGTTTACACAGCTGAAATATTGTTTCATCAAAGAAAAAAAATTGGTACTATGTAAAAATCATATTTACTATTACCAAATTCAGGGCCAGCTTCATATTTCCCAAAAAGAACAATGCTACTTTGTTATAAATACAAATAATTGGATGTCTGTCCAAGTAATAAAATATGATGCTGACTTTTGGAGTACACATATGGTTGAAAAATTAAAATCGTAAGAATTCTTAATATTGTTTTATCTTTTGTATTAAATCTAAAATTTGGTTTGTAATAAAATATAATATATCAATTTTATCCTTATAGGTTTTATCTTAACTGTTTGTTGCCAGAAATCGTCGATCCTGTTTATAAATATAGATTTATGAAATCAGATATAAGAGAATCAAAAACAATATTGCAACAAATGAAAATTTCAAAAAAACTATTTTAAAATAATTACGATTGTTAAATATTTTTATAATTAAAAAAATATATTTTAGTCGTATTTATTTATATAATATATGTACTACAACATAGATCAACATATGTTCAAGTAAATACTAACAGAAATCCTAAATGTTTAATGTATCAATATTTAACTATTTAAGTAACTAAAGAAGCGATTTTCTTGATTTAGATTTTGACTGAATTCTCATAGTTATTTCTAAACAGTATAAACATTAATTTGTATAAATAACAATTATTAATTCTATAAATTTACCTATATATTTATTAGGTAAGTAGTGACTTAAATTATAAACGTTAGGTTCATGGGTACGCGCGGATATTTAAAATATTACGCCAGCATTTACGTTTTTAGTTACATATATTATTATTGCGTAACGTCTTAGACGAACGTTCATAGAATAATAAACGGCGCTCCCGAATGAGCACAGTCATCGGCCGGCGAGCCCGGCGCTGACTACGAGTAGTGGGCGTGGTTTAAACGCCGCGCGCTTGCGGATCGCGAAAACACTTAATAGCGCATTCTCTTGGCCGTTGTACGCGTACACGTTTTGGTGCGACGTCCTCTTAAACAATGATCTAAAACCTCTTTTTAAAATCATTTTTGAGAACATAAGTAAAAGTAAAAATAAAACTTAAATCACAGTATCCAAAAGTATAAAAATATTTTATTTAATTGATGAATTTGAAAACTAAAAAATATGAAAAGGTAAAATGTTTTTGTACGCTAGGTGTTGGTTATGGTTTACGTTAGGTAGGTAACTAGGGACCGATTTTTTTCTCAGAATAGTGTGTCAATTGGGTCCCAGTCCGCCCCTGATAGTAACCAATAATTTTTAATAATTAAATGAAAAACCCTAGTTCTCAAACCGATAACTTTATTTATATTCAATATTCATGTTATCAAAAAAATTAATATAGGTAACTAAAATAATTAGAAATTTCAAATATCTACAAATAATAGCACAAAAACAGCCCAAGTATTTTTTAAATTGTATTAGTAAAGGAAATATTAATATGTTTGGTGGAAATAACCACCATACTTTTGAGTTTTAAATAAAAGCCGATTTTTTTAAAACTAGTATATTGTAAATATTTCCATTGTTCCGTATCCTCTCCCCCTCTTAAGTATAAACTAGAAAATTATAAATCTTTGCATTTTTTAATACGAAAAACGAATCTGAGTAGAGGCGGTAAGCCATAGGTATATATATCATATATACATATACCTAAATAAATACTTCTATGAATTAATTTAGTATAATGTATTGTATAATATTATAGAAGCCAGTTAGTAATTATAAATATCAGATGTGGAATACCACAGAAAATTATGTACAATAGGTATACATACCACATATCAACCACTGGAAAATAAAGTAATATTTATAGATTTACCTATAATTAAGGTAAACGGCTATACTCAGAACTCACCATTTTATTTAATTATTCTATAATAATAATATAAATTTCCACGTTATCCATTGATTATTATTACCACAGAAATATTGCTATATAGTGCCTATTTATAATCTGTATTATATGGGGTATTACCTGTATTATACCTACCTAATATCCACTTGTTAATTTGTCATCATACAAATATCATTGATATTAGTATATTACTTAATACTTGGGTACTTTTATTCAGTAGTCACTAGTCAGTACTCACTAGTCACTAGTCAGTAGTAGTCACTAGTCATTTGCTTTTGGAACTTCAAACTTGTTCAATCAATAAGAAAATAAGCTTTAGCTGTTTGAGCAATAAGGTAGATAAGAATTATATTATACTTATTAAAATTAATATAAAATTTAACATATAGACAACTAGACACCAGTCCTGTAAAGTATTTGAGTAAAAATATTCAAATACTTTTTTAAGTATTGAATAACTTTTTAAATACTTTTTAAGTATTAAATACTTGTTTGTATTGAATACTTTGGTTTTTTATTTCGAACATTTTATTTTTATTTGAAATATTTGGTTGGAAAAATATTATTGTCAACTACAATAATTGAATTAATTTAATATTCTGTATTTCTGTGTGACTATGTTAGCCGAAGCCCGAAGGTTTGTGAAAACCAGATTTAATTAAATATATTTACATTTTACTATTTTAGGCATTAAAAAAAGGTTTGATGTTTTGTTGAATGATAAATTTCTCATCATAGCTTAAAGCAGCCACCCTTCATTTAAGACAAATGAAAAGCCTACAGTGTATATTATGATAAATTATTAGAAACCTACTTTATAAAAACCAAAAGTATTTTAAAAGTATTTGAAATACTTTTTAAAAGTATTCTTTACAGGACTGCTAGACACCTACATAAAAAGAAATTTTATATTTTTTAATAATAAGGCTCGAAGACATTATATTATATTATATTTATATATTGTTGTTGCCTATTTTATGAAATTTCATTTTTATTATTTCACATAATATGTCAAACGTTGTCTAATAATCTCAACAAAAATAAAAGAATCCATAAACAAGTTGAAATTGTGTCTATTTTTTTAGACAATTTATTTATCATAATACTAAACCTTTTTTTTTAATTTTTTTTTTCAAGTTTAAACTGATGACAGCATGGAAATAATAATAATTACCTAGGTACCTATTTACCAAATACGTAATGCCATATTAAAACTATTATTACATAGTGGGCATCGTTGTGCTTGTAACTGTGTTACACAATCTACACATAACACTTTATGCCCACAAGGCACAAGTGCATGAGTCCTCTGTTCCACTCTGCACACAATACAAATATTTGTTTCATCTGCTGGTGGATAGAGTTCATATAAATTTGGAGGAACTTCTACAAAAGGTATTTCTTCTTCCTCGTCGGTATCATTCCAAAACTGTTGCCATATATTCAATTCCCTATCTTCAGGAATAATGAAGTCCATATCATCATAATCTAGTAATAAATAAATGATTTAGTTATAATTTACTAGGTACCTAATTAAAAAATTGTTTTTTTGATGAAGGTACCTATTTTATTATTGGTAAGTATCTATATAAATCAAATAAAAAATATTATTTTTGAAGTA
>JAJFBB010000011.1:334447-359422 GCA_020882235.1 Schizaphis graminum | reverse complement strand
ACTTTATGATGCCAAGTTTGGAACTTCAATTGCTCTCTTTTGTCACAAAAAAAGGTAATTTAATTAATATAATAATAAAATGAAAATTTAAAAAAAAAAATTTTATTTTTATTTTTATGTTTCTCAATTCACACATTATATTTTAAATACAATATAATATAAATACTTTATTACATAAAATATTTTGTTGGTATAATGTTGAAAATGAATTTAACTAGAAAAAAAAACAAAATACAATACTTAATTTTTTTTCAGGAATACCCTGAGCCATAAGAACTTGAAACAGTGTGAAAATTGAGTTAATAAATTGTTCAATGTGCAGCCGTAAATTTAAGATAAATGATTTAGCTCACCAATCAAAACCATACACTTGTATTTAGAGGAGAAGCCTAATGAAGAAAACATAACTGCAGTGTTGCAGGAAAATTAAATCCATAGATATTTCAAAAAAAAAGCTACAAAAATCAACGTAACCTAACTTTAAAGCCAATTAAAATTATTCGCACTGAACTTTTAAATTCATTGTCGACATAAAATTTAAATAGTAAAAATGTAAGCAATATACCAAAAATAATGTATGATTAACGGAAGCAGAACTAAGATTTATCCTAAATTTCAAACTTTAATGTTTGTAACAATTTATCAATTAAGAAACTTACAAAATGAAGAATGTTTTAAATATAAGGGTCAACAATTAATTTACGATATAACCGATGATAATTTTGTAAGATTAACCACGGAAGAAAATATACAATTTATAACAAATAATTGTACTGAGTATTTTGGCGATAGTACATTTAATTATGCTCCAAAATATTTTATTCAATTGTATACAATTAATGGATTAAAAATAGATACTACTTACCACTTGTTTACTTTTTTTTTTTTTTAATAAAACTAGGTTAACTTATGTTAAAATGTGACAATTTTTAAGTAATAATGTTTAAAATTATGTGAAAAATATTTGGAAATTATCACATTCCATGTTGATTTTGAAATTGGAGCTCATCAGCAATTATAGTCGACAGTCGTGTTTGGGAATATTAAAATAATTGGATGTAGATTTCATTTAGGACAATCATGGTGGAGAAAAATAAGAAATAATTATTACTATATTAAAGTATTTATAAATTATCTGTATTGTATATAATTAATAATAATTAATAATTAACAATTTCAATTTAGAAAATGTACGTTCTGGGGATGCATTTGAAATAAGAAGTGTAAATGCAATGTGAAGTGCAGTATACAACGAAGGAAAAATATTTTTCAGTTCTGATTTGTTACATACCTACTTCAAATAGCACATGTATTATATTTCGTTTTTTGTGGTTTTGTGTGTGAAATATTCAACCATGTTGGACCACATAAGTTATATGAAAATATAATGAATCGTCATTGTACCTTGTAGAATGACGCAAATTATAAGTAATGTGAGAGCATAGATTCGCATAATTTGAAAATTACCTCTCTAAGATCTCTAAGTTATGGACACGGAGTATCGAGGTACATACATATATGAGACCTCACTGTAGGGTCATTGATACACGTGCATTTTCATACCTGTAGGTAGCTGAACCTCTCGTCATACCTAGCACAATTTTCATATTAAAAACACTGAATAATTGGAAAAATTTCAATGAATAATTATTCCATTATTTCTACATGCAACTCCTTTTCCATACAACGATTGTTCCTCGGTGTGGCATATAAAAATGTTAATAATTGATATTTTATATAAATAACCATCAGACAAGAAACATTAAAGCAGTTTTTTTCTGATTTTAACATTCAGTAGTATATTCAACACGACATAGAGAAGATAATGTGATAACACTCGGCTTGACAGGAAAAAAGAGTCAAGATCAATAGATAGCAGAGGTAAGGCACTACAGAAGTAGGTATCATCATCCAACATTTTGTGACACAACTCAGCAGTTATCACTTATCGGTTTAGGCAAGGAAAGAAGCCCTGAAAGGCTAATTCCGAATAGGGTACGGTCACTTGTTACTCTAGCAGTCTAGTGCTCTTGTTCCATAAATTGAAGACGTGCAGGAAGGGTAAAAACTAACCGTAACTGAACGTATCCCTTGAATAACTCTAGGCTAAGGTATACGGACGTAGGAGAAAGCCACTCAAAATCTTAACTTGCTCCTGTTTCTATCAAAACGGGGACGATGAAGGTCCACATTGTTGTGATGTCCCTGTCCATCTGAGCCTCATCTCGGTCGCTAAGAGACCTTCAAACCTGGAAGTAGTTTTAAAATGCAGGAGTAAACTTTTAAATCCAATATGAAGGTCATCAAAAACAGCAATATTGTTACCGCCACGGTAGAATCGGATGCCACAGAGGACGTCCATGCAAGTTCTCGTAGCCTGGCTGACATCGTCGCAACCATCCCAAGGTTATGTGATGTGGTAGCCCCGCAACATGACAACAGCAATATGCCAGCAAACATTGACAAACCTTCGGGGGCTAACCATAACTATAAGAGGACAAGTAGTAGCACGCATCAGTTTGGCCACTCTAGTTTGCTACGACTCAGAGGTCGAAATAACGAACTCAATGACTCGGTCATGGAAATAGAGGGATCGAGCAATGACATAAACCAGGCGAACGTCACACCTTATAACATCAGAGGAAGGAATACACGAGCGGTGATTCACTCTCCACCTAGCGTCAATCAAAAACGTAGTTTGCCGAAATGAAGGCAATCGATGACAACATCAAACACTGCAAAGCTTTCTTGGCAGATATGATAAAGGATATAATAATCGGAAAGAAGTGATAAGCTGGTATTGAATGCTTCCTTGACAATATATTAACAAATAGCCGAGCCATGGCAGTTGAGGTGGCGGGTCATGACTGGTAGACACCAGAACACTCATGACTAGGGCTCGGAACTTAATGCACTAAAAAAGTACTAAATATGCATGCACTTATGCACTTAAAAAATTACAAATATGCACTTATATTTAATTATTTTACACATTTTAATTTTCACAAATATTTTTTTTTAAATTTATAAATAAAAAAAAAGCGGGTAAGTGAGTATCGCTCTGCTGTACATTAGGGGATGGGATGGACCTCAGACTAGGGAAGGTTAAATTTGAATGCAATGATAGGTATCATTGTATACGAAAAACGATTCTGAACGGAGATGATTTGTCAGTCTAGGATATATTATATTTAAATTATATCATATATTCTATTTTGAAACAAATTCAAACATTTAAGTAAACATTTTTCAAGATAAAGTAAAAGGAAGTAGTCAAGTAATTTTTTAAAAATAACAAAAATCGAAAATTATTTATTAGTTAAAAGTTATTTTACACGTGTATTTTTGAATTCAAATTAAAATTAAAACTTTAAACACTCGTAAAATTTTTTTAATTGAATAATCCTCAAACTTTTTTATAATTATTCTAAGCTTAACTTATGGACAGCATAGTATTAAATTTTCAATTCTTAGCTTTTGATAGTAAAATATTTATAAATTTTTAACTATCAAATAGTGAAAATATTCATGATTTTGACGAATTTTTGTCAATATTTGAACTTCAAATGCTAATAAAAAAAAATTGTGCCTATGTATTTTTATAATTTTTGAATGAGAGTTACAACAAGTTATGTGGACCCTTCAATTAAATTTTCAAGTAATTTGTCCCACCTAAATTTTTTTTATCAACATTTATAAAAAAAAAATAAAAAAAATTTGAAAATTTCAATTGTCTATAAATAGCTCAAAAAAAGTCAAAATGTTTTGAAAATCAAATCACGTAAAGAAAATGGCAATCTAAATAACTGGTAAAATTTTCAAGTATTTACGACTTATACTGTTTGAATAACAACAAATATCAAAAATCGTTTGAGGCTAAACCGTTATTTAACGCGGTTTTGTAAAAATTTAAATTTCAAACACTCATAAAAATTTTTTGTCTGAATCCAGTAGAGTTTTTTTTACAGATAATTGAAGAAAAATGTATGGAGAACCTTGTATCAAATTTTCAAAACTTAGTTATAAAAGTAAAAAATTTTACGAATTTTCAACCACAAAATTACTTGCCAATTTTCGCAATTTTGACATATTTCGTATAAATTCGAACTTTAAGCACTTATAAAAAAAAATTGTGACTAACGATTTCGGATTTTTTTTTATCACTTTAAGAACAACTTATAAGAAACCTTGTATTAAATTTTCAAGATTTTCTGGCCGGCCAAAAAATTTTTATCGTTATTTTAAAAAAAAATACTAAAAAAAATTAAAAATTTCAATTGTCTATAAATAGTTCAAAAAAAGTCAAAATTCTTTGAAAATTTAACTGTGTATGGAAAACTCTAATATAAACATTTGGTGAAAGTTTCAAGTATTTTCATTTATTAGTTTTTGAGTTATAGCAAAATAAAAAATTCGATTTTGTCGAAAACTGGTTTTGCGTAAAAAATCCCGTTTTTTCCGTCATTTTTTTTATGTTTTTCCCGACTCATTTAAAAAATATTGAAAAATTTTAACTTTTGACCCCCCAAAGTACCAACTAGATTCGATTTCCTTTTCAAAGAGGGGCTGAAGTCCAAAATCGAAGCATTTTTACTGCTCCAAATGTTGTCGTCAGACACAAAAATAAAAAAAAAAAAAAATGAAAAAAAAAATAAAAAAAAATAAAAAAAAAAACACACATCATTGTAAAATCAATACATTCATCACTCCGTTCAGAATCTAAAAAAGCAAAGTTATATAAATAATATTTATTTTAATTTTTTTAATCATAATTTAAACAAAAAAAAAAAAAAATAATAATAATAAAAAAAGCGGGTAAGTAGGTATCGCTCTGCTGTATATTAGGGGGTGGGGTGGACCTCAGACTATGGTAGGTTAATTTTGAATGCAATGATAGGTATCATTGTATACGAAAAACGATTCTGAACGAAGATGATTTGTCAGTTTAGGATATATTATATTTAAATATTGTCAAATATTCTATTTTGAAACAAATAGTATAGTTTTTATATGTTACTATGGTTACTATGGCCAACATTCGCATTATGAGCGTATGAAATTTAATTTAAATTTTGACATATTTCGTATAAATTCGAACTTTAAACACTTATAAAAAAAAATTGTGACTAACGATTTCGGATTTTTTTTTATCACTTTAAGAACAACTTATAAGAAACCTTGTATTAAATTTTCAAGATTTTCTGGCCGGCCAAAAAATTTTTATCGTTATTTTAAAAAAAAATACTAAAAAAAATTAAAAATTTCAATTGTCTATAAATAGTTCAAAAAAAGTCAAAATTCTTTGAAAATTTAACTGTGTATGGAAAACTCTAATATAAACATTTGGTGAAAGTTTCAAGTATTTTCATTTATTAGTTTTTGAGTTATAGCAAAATAAAAAATTCGATTTTGTCGAAAACTGGTTTTGCGTAAAAAATCCCGTTTTTTCCGTCATTCAAAATCGAATTTTTTATTTTGCTATAACTCAAAAACTAATAAATGAAAATACTTGAAACTTTCACCAAATGTTTATATTAGAGTTTTCCATACACAGTTAAATTTTCAAAGAATTTTGACTTTTTTTGAACTATTTATAGACAATTGAAATTTTTAATTTTTTTTAGTATTTTTTTTTAAAATAACGATAAAAATTTTTTGGCCGGCCAGAAAATCTTGAAAATTTAATACAAGGTTTCTTATAAGTTGTTCTTAAAGTGATAAAAAAAAATCCGAAATCGTTAGTCACAATTTTTTTTTATAAGTGTTTAAAGTTCGAATTTATACGAAATATGTCAAAATTTAAATTAAATTTCATACGCTCATAATGCGAATGTTGGCCATAGTAACCATAGTAACATATAAAAACTATACTATTTGTTTCAAAATAGAATATTTGACAATATTTAAATATAATATATCCTAAACTGACAAATCATCTTCGTTCAGAATCGTTTTTCGTATACAATGATACCTATCATTGCATTCAAAATTAACCTACCATAGTCTGAGGTCCACCCCACCCCCTAATATACAGCAGAGCGATACCTACTTACCCGCTTTTTTTATTATTATTATTTTTTTTTTTTTTTGTTTAAATTATGATTAAAAAAATTAAAATAAATATTATTTATATAACTTTGCTTTTTTAGATTCTGAACGGAGTGATGAATGTATTGATTTTACAATGATGTGTGTTTTTTTTTTTATTTTAGATTCTGAACGGAGTGATGAATGTATTGATTTTACAATGATGTGTGTTTTTTTTTTTTTTTTTTTTTTTTATTTTTTTATTTTTTTATTTTTTTATTTTTGTGTCTGACGACAACATTTGGAGCAGTAAAAATGCTTCGATTTTGGACTTCAGCCCCTCTTTGAAAAGGAAATCGAATCTAGTTGGTACTTTGGGGGGTCAAAAGTTAAAATTTTTCAATATTTTTTAAATGAGTCGGGAAAAACATAAAAAAAATGACAGAAAAACGGGATTTTTTACGCAAAACCAGTTTTCGACAAAATCGAATTTTTTATTTTGCTATAACTCAAAAACTAATAGATGAAAATACTTGAAACTTTCACCAAATGTTTATATTAGCGTTCTCCATACATAGGTAAATTTTCAAAGAATTTTGACTTTTTTTGAGCTATTTATAGACAATTTAAATTTTTAATTTTTTTTAGTATTTTTTTTTTAAATAACGATAAAAATTTTTTGGCCGGCCAGAAAATTTTGAAAATTTAATACAAGGTTTCTTATAAGTAGTTCTTAAAGTGATAAAAAAAAATCCGAAATCATTAGTCACAATTTTTTTTTATAAGTGCTTAAAGTTCGAATTTATACGAAATATGTCAAAATTGCGAAAATTGGCAAGTAATTTTGTGGTTGAAAATTCGTAAAATTTTTTACTTTTATAACTAAGTTTTGAAAATTTGATACAAGGTTCTCCATACATTTTTCTTCAATTATCTGTAAAAAAAACTCTACTGGATTCAGACAAAAAATTTTTATGAGTGTTTGAAATTTAAATTTTTACAAAACCGCGTTAAATAACGGTTTAGCCTCAAACGATTTTTGATATTTGTTGTTATTCAAACAGTATAAGTCGTAAATACTTGAAAATTTTACCAGTTATTTAGATTGCCATTTTCTTTACGTGATTCGATTTTCAAAACATTTTGACTTTTTTTGAGCTATTTATAGGCATTTGAAATTTTCAATATTTTTTTATTTTTTTTTTATAAATGTTGATAAAAAAAATTTAGGTGGGACAAATTACTTGAAAATTTAATTGAAGGGTCCACATAACTTGTTCTAACTCTCATTCAAAAATTATAAAAATACATAGGCACAATTTTTTTTTATTAGCATTTGAAGTTCAAATATTGACATAAATTCGTCAAAATCATGAATATTTTTCACTATTTGGTAGTTAAAAATTTATAAATATTTTTCTATCAAAAGCTAAGAATTGAAAATTTAATACTATGCTGTCCATAAGTTAAGCTTAGAATAATTATAAAAAAGTTTGAGGATTGTTCAATTGAAAAAATTTTACGTGTGTTTAAAGTTTTAATTTTAATTTGAAATCAAAAATACACGTGTAAAATAACTTTCAACTAATAAATCATTTTCGATTTTTGTTATTTTTAAAAAATTACTTGACTACTTCCTTTTACTATATCTTGAAAAATTTTTACTTAAATGTTTGAATTTGTTTCAAAATAGAATATATGATATAATTTAAATATAATATATCCTAGACTGACAAATCATCTCCGTTCAGAATCGTTTTTCGTATACAATGATACCTATCATTGCATTCAAATTTAACCTTCCCTAGTCTGAGGTCCATCCCACCCCCTAATGTACAGCAGAGCGATACTCACTTACCCGCTTTTTTTTTTATTTTTTTTTTCATTTTTTTTTTTTTTATTTTTGTGTCTGACGACAACATTTGGAGCAGTAAAAATGCTTCGATTTTGGACTTCAGCCCCTCTTTGAAAAGGAAATCGAATCTAGTTGGTACTTTGGGGGGTCAAAAGTTAAAATTTTTCAATATTTTTTAAATGAGTCGGGAAAAACATAAAAAAAATGACGGAAAAACGGGATTTTTTACGCAAAACCAGTTTTCGACAAAATCGAATTTTTTATTTTGCTATAACTCAAAAACTAATAAATGAAAATACTTGAAACTTTCACCAAATGTTTATATTAGAGTTTTCCATACACAGTTAAATTTTCAAAGAATTTTGACTTTTTTTGAACTATTTATAGACAATTGAAATTTTTAATTTTTTTTAGTATTTTTTTTTAAAATAACGATAAAAATTTTTTGGCCGGCCAGAAAATCTTGAAAATTTAATACAAGGTTTCTTATAAGTTGTTCTTAAAGTGATAAAAAAAAATCCGAAATCGTTAGTCACAATTTTTTTTTATAAGTGCTTAAAGTTCGAATTTATACGAAATATGTCAAAATTGCGAAAATTGGCAAGTAATTTTGTGGTTGAAAATTCGTAAAATTTTTTACTTTTATAACTAAGTTTTGAAAATTTGATACAAGGTTCTCCATACATTTTTCTTCAATTATCTGTAAAAAAAACTCTACTGGATTCAGACAAAAAATTTTTATGAGTGTTTGAAATTTAAATTTTTACAAAACCGCGTTAAATAACGGTTTAGCCTCAAACGATTTTTGATATTTGTTGTTATTCAAACAGTATAAGTCGTAAATACTTGAAAATTTTACCAGTTATTTAGATTGCCATTTTCTTTACGTGATTTGATTTTCAAAACATTTTGACTTTTTTTGAGCTATTTATAGACAATTGAAATTTTCAAATTTTTTTTATTTTTTTTTTATAAATGTTGATAAAAAAAATTTAGGTGGGACAAATTACTTGAAAATTTAATTGAAGGGTCCACATAACTTGTTGTAACTCTCATTCAAAAATTATAAAAATACATAGGCACAATTTTTTTTTATTAGCATTTGAAGTTCAAATATTGACAAAAATTCGTCAAAATCATGAATATTTTCACTATTTGATAGTTAAAAATTTATAAATATTTTACTATCAAAAGCTAAGAATTGAAAATTTAATACTATGCTGTCCATAAGTTAAGCTTAGAATAATTATAAAAAAGTTTGAGGATTATTCAATTAAAAAAATTTTACGAGTGTTTAAAGTTTTAATTTTAATTTGAATTCAAAAATACACGTGTAAAATAACTTTTAACTAATAAATAATTTTCGATTTTTGTTATTTTTAAAAAATTACTTGACTACTTCCTTTTACTTTATCTTGAAAAATGTTTACTTAAATGTTTGAATTTGTTTCAAAATAGAATATATGATATAATTTAAATATAATATATCCTAGACTGACAAATCATCTCCGTTCAGAATCGTTTTTCGTATACAATGATACCTATCATTGCATTCAAATTTAACCTTCCCTAGTCTGAGGTCCATCCCATCCCCTAATGTACAGCAGAGCGATACTCACTTACCCGCTTTTTTTTTATTTATAAATTTAAAAAAAAATATTTGTGAAAATTAAAATGTGTAAAATAATTAAATATAAGTGCATATTTGTAATTTTTTAAGTGCATAAGTGCATGCATATTTAGTACTTTTTTAGTGCATTAAGTTCCGAGCCCTAGTCATGAGTGTTCTGGTGTCTACCAGTCATGACCGCCACCTCAACTGCCATGGCTCGGCTATTTGTTAATATATTGTCAAGGAAGCATTCAATACCAGCTTATCACTTCTTTCCGATTATTATATCCTTTATCATATCTGCCAAGAAAGCTTTGCAGTGTTTGATGTTGTCATCGATTGCCTTCATTTCGGCAAACTACGTTTTTGATTGAACGCTAGGTGGAGAGTGAATCACCGCTCGTGTATTCCTTCCTCTGATGTTATAAGGTGTGACGTTCGCCTGGTTTATGTCATTGCTCGATCCCTCTATTTCCATGACCGAGTCATTGAGTTCGTTATTTCGACCTCTGAGTCGTAGCAAACTAGAGTGGCCAAACTGATGCGTGCTACTACTTGTCCTCTTATAGTTATGGTTAGCCCCCGAAGGTTTGTCAATGTTTGCTGGCATATTGCTGTTGTCATGTTGCGGGGCTACCACATCACATAACCTTGGGATGGTTGCGACGATGTCAGCCAGGCTACGAGAACTTGCATGGACGTCCTCTGTGGCATCCGATTCTACCGTGGCGGTAACAATATTGCTGTTTTTGATGACCTTCATATTGGATTTAAAAGTTTACTCCTGCATTTTAAAACTACTTCCAGGTTTGAAGGTCTCTTAGCGACCGAGATGAGGCTCAGATGGACAGGGACATCACAACAATGTGGACCTTCATCGTCCCCGTTTTGATAGAAACAGGAGCAAGTTAAGATTTTGAGTGGCTTTCTCCTACGTCCGTATACCTTAGCCTAGAGTTATTCAAGGGATACGTTCAGTTACGGTTAGTTTTTACCCTTCCTGCACGTCTTCAATTTATGGAACAAGAGCACTAGACTGCTAGAGTAACAAGTGACCGTACCCTATTCGGAATTAGCCTTTCAGGGCTTCTTTCCTTGCCTAAACCGATAAGTGATAACTGCTGAGTTGTGTCACAAAATGTTGGATGATGATACCTACTTCTGTAGTGCCTTACCTCTGCTATCTATTGATCTTGACTCTTTTTTCCTGTCAAGCCGAGTGTTATCACATTATCTTCTCTATGTCGTGTTGAATATACTACTGAATGTTAAAATCAGAAAAAAACTGCTTTAATGTTTCTTGTCTGATGGTTATTTATATAAAATATCAATTATTAACATTTTTATATGCCACACCGAGGAACAATCGTTGTATGGAAAAGGAGTTGCATGTAGAAATAATGGAATAATTATTCATTGAAATTTTTCCAATTATTCAGTGTTTTTAATATGAAAATTGTGCTAGGTATGACGAGAGGTTCAGCTACCTACAGGTATGAAAATGCACGTGTATCAATGACCCTACAGTGAGGTCTCATATATGTATGTACCTCGATACTCCGTGTCCATAACTTAGAGATCTTAGAGAGGTAATTTTCAAATTATGCGAATCTATGCTCTCACATTACTTATAATTTGCGTCATTCTACAAGGTACAATGACGATTCATTATATTTTCATATAACTTATGTGGTCCAACATGGTTGAATATTTCACACACAAAACCACAAAAAACGAAATATAATACATGTGCTATTTGAAGTAGGTATGTAACAAATCAGAACTGAAAAATATTTTTCCTTCGTTGTATACTGCACTTCACATTGCATTTACACTTCTTATTTCAAATGCATCCCCAGAACGTACATTTTCTAAATTGAAATTGTTAATTATTAATTATTATTAATTATATACAATACAGATAATTTATAAATACTTTAATATAGTAATAATTATTTCTTATTTTTCTCCACCATGATTGTCCTAAATGAAATCTACATCCAATTATTTTAATATTCCCAAACACGACTGTCGACTATAATTGCTGATGAGCTCCAATTTCAAAATCAACATGGAATGTGATAATTTCCAAATATTTTTCACATAATTTTAAACATTATTACTTAAAAATTGTCACATTTTAACATAAGTTAACCTAGTTTTATTAAAAAAAAAAAAAAGTAAACAAGTGGTAAGTAGTATCTATTTTTAATCCATTAATTGTATACAATTGAATAAAATATTTTGGAGCATAATTAAATGTACTATCGCCAAAATACTCAGTACAATTATTTGTTATAAATTGTATATTTTCTTCCGTGGTTAATCTTACAAAATTATCATCGGTTATATCGTAAATTAATTGTTGACCCTTATATTTAAAACATTCTTCATTTTGTAAGTTTCTTAATTGATAAATTGTTACAAACATTAAAGTTTGAAATTTAGGATAAATCTTAGTTCTGCTTCCGTTAATCATACATTATTTTTGGTATATTGCTTACATTTTTACTATTTAAATTTTATGTCGACAATGAATTTAAAAGTTCAGTGCGAATAATTTTAATTGGCTTTAAAGTTAGGTTACGTTGAGTTTTGTAGCTTTTTTTTTGAAATATCTATGGATTTAATTTTCCTGCAACACTGCAGTTATGTTTTCTTCATTAGGCTTCTCCTCTAAATACAAGTGTATGGTTTTGATTGGTGAGCTAAATCATTTATCTTAAATTTACGGCTGCACATTGAACAATTTATTAATTCAATTTTCACACTGTTTCAAGTTCTTATGGCTCAGGGTATTCCTGAAAAAAAATTAAGTATTGTATTTTGTTTTTTTTTCTAGTTAAATTCATTTTCAACATTATACCAACAAAATATTTTATGTAATAAAGTATTTATATTATATTGTATTTAAAATATAATGTGTGAATTGAGAAACATAAAAATAAAAATAAAATTTTTTTTTTTAAATTTTCATTTTATTATTATATTAATTAAATTACCTTTTTTTGTGACAAAAGAGAGCAATTGAAGTTCCAAACTTGGCATTACAATGGATAGATTTGAATTTCTTAACCTTTATATGAACATTGTTGAAATGCGCTTTCATCAGTTTCATAGTTTTGTATAATTTATTACAACCAGTACATTTCACATTTTCTGTTTGTCCATGTCGAGTATTCGTATGGTACGCCAAATCACTAGAATAATATAATTTAGAGCGACAAATTTGGCATTCATATTTATGTTTTTCCGAGTGTTTTTCTTTTTCCATGTATATGCAGGTGCTGTTATAATGATTCCTTAGATGCAAATAACTTGTAGTACATTGGGCATTCATCATTTGATTTGTTGTGTGTTTTTTGGTGTTTTATCAGCCACCAGAAGTATTTAAAATATTTTGCACACATGGTGCAGGGAATTGTGGAAATGGACACATTTCTACAGAGAAATATTAAAGGAGTATAATCACATGTAACAGAATCAAATGTAAGCAATTTTGTATACATACCTATATCTGTTACATCATGGGGTTTACTTTCATCTTCTGACATATCAGATCCCACTAGGGTTGTAAAATTTCATGAAATTTATTTTCTTGAAATATTTCATGAAATATTACATGATTGATAATATCAAATATTTATATTGTATATATTTGTAATATATATTATATTATTATGTCATATAATTATATGCGTCCTGGACCCGTTCCCGCATCCCATCCATCGCGCGTTGGCTGGGAAGGACGGTCCCGCTAGTGCCCCTGTCGTTCCACATGTCACAGGCGCTAACGGGACACGGCTGTTTTCAGTCATATCTCTATAAGAGAGCCAGGGCTGCCAGTCCGACGTGTTTGCAGTGTATGGGCGGCGAGGACACGGTGGAACACACTCTCTTTGAGTGCTACTACTGAAGCGCCCTCCGTGGCTCCGTGACCCTCTGTCCACTCAGCTGGGGCGAAGACCGTGCACGGCCGACATCCAAGACATTATTTGCGGCCCACCGTTTGACCAGCTTCCAGCAGACCCAGATGAAAAGTCAGCTATACTAAGGGACGCGGAGGAGTCATTTCGGCTATTCTACGGGATGGTCGAACGCATCTTCTCGCTTAAGGAAGAAGAGGAGCGGATCCGCCAGGCCGCGGAGGTGCGGCGATGAATCCGGACGGTAGGTAGGCTATAGTAACCATAGTAACATATAAAAACTATACTATTTGTTTCAAAATAGAATATTTGACAATATTTAAATATAATATATCCTAAACTGACAAATCATCTTCGTTCAGAATCGTTTTTCGTATACAATGATACCTATCATTGCATTCAAAATTAACCTACCATAGTCTGAGGTCCACCCCACCCCCTAATATACAGCAGAGCGATACCTACTTACCCGCTTTTTTTATTATTATTATTTTTTTTTTTTTTTGTTTAAATTATGATTAAAAAAATTAAAATAAATATTATTTATATAACTTTGCTTTTTTAGATTCTGAACGGAGTGATGAATGTATTGATTTTACAATGATGTGTGTTTTTTTTTTTATTTTTTTTTATTTTTTTTTTCATTTTTTTTTTTTTTTATTTTTGTGTCTGACGACAACATTTGGAGCAGTAAAAATGCTTCGATTTTGGACTTCAGCCCCTCTTTGAAAAGGAAATCGAATCTAGTTGGTACTTTGGGGGGTCAAAAGTTAAAATTTTTCAATATTTTTTAAATGAGTCGGGAAAAACATAAAAAAAATGACGGAAAAAACGGGATTTTTTACGCAAAACCAGTTTTCGACAAAATCGAATTTTTTATTTTGCTGTAACTCAAAAACTAATAAATGAAAATACTTGAAACTTTCACCAAATGTTTATATTAGAGTTTTCCATACACAGTTAAATTTTCAAAGAATTTTGACTTTTTTTGAACTATTTATAGACAATTGAAATTTTTAATTTTTTTTAGTATTTTTTTTTAAAATAACGATAAAAATTTTTTGGCCGGCCAGAAAATCTTGAAAATTTAATACAAGGTTTCTTATAAGTTGTTCTTAAAGTGATAAAAAAAAATCCGAAATCGTTAGTCACAATTTTTTTTTATAAGTGCTTAAAGTTCGAATTTATACGAAATATGTCAAAATTGCGAAAATTGGCAAGTAATTTTGTGGTTGAAAATTCGTAAAATTTTTTACTTTTATAACTAAGTTTTGAAAATTTGATACAAGGTTCTCCATACATTTTTCTTCAATTATCTGTAAAAAAAACTCTACTGGATTCAGACAAAAAATTTTTATGAGTGTTTGAAATTTAAATTTTTACAAAACCGCGTTAAATAACGGTTTAGCCTCAAACGATTTTTGATATTTGTTGTTATTCAAACAGTATAAGTCGTAAATACTTGAAAATTTTACCAGTTATTTAGATTGCCATTTTCTTTACGTGATTTGATTTTCAAAACATTTTGACTTTTTTTGAGCTATTTATAGACAATTGAAATTTTCAAATTTTTTTTATTTTTTTTTTATAAATGTTGATAAAAAAAATTTAGGTGGGACAAATTACTTGAAAATTTAATTGAAGGGTCCACATAACTTGTTGTAACTCTCATTCAAAAATTATAAAAATACATAGGCACAATTTTTTTTTATTAGCATTTGAAGTTCAAATATTGACAAAAATTCGTCAAAATCATGAATATTTTCACTATTTGATAGTTAAAAATTTATAAATATTTTACTATCAAAAGCTAAGAATTGAAAATTTAATACTATGCTGTCCATAAGTTAAGCTTAGAATAATTATAAAAAAGTTTGAGGATTATTCAATTAAAAAAATTTTACGAGTGTTTAAAGTTTTAATTTTAATTTGAATTCAAAAATACACGTGTAAAATAACTTTTAACTAATAAATAATTTTCGATTTTTGTTATTTTTAAAAAATTACTTGACTACTTCCTTTTACTTTATCTTGAAAAATGTTTACTTAAATGTTTGAATTTGTTTCAAAATAGAATATATGATATAATTTAAATATAATATATCCTAGACTGACAAATCATCTCCGTTCAGAATCGTTTTTCGTATACAATGATACCTATCATTGCATTCAAATTTAACCTTCCCTAGTCTGAGGTCCATCCCATCCCCTAATGTACAGCAGAGCGATACTCACTTACCCGCTTTTTTTTTATTTATAAATTTAAAAAAAAATATTTGTGAAAATTAAAATGTGTAAAATAATTAAATATAAGTGCATATTTGTAATTTTTTAAGTGCATAAGTGCATGCATATTTAGTACTTTTTTAGTGCATTAAGTTCCGAGCCCTAGTCATGAGTGTTCTGGTGTCTACCAGTCATGACCGCCACCTCAACTGCCATGGCTCGGCTATTTGTTAATATATTGTCAAGGAAGCATTCAATACCAGCTTATCACTTCTTTCCGATTATTATATCCTTTATCATATCTGCCAAGAAAGCTTTGCAGTGTTTGATGTTGTCATCGATTGCCTTCATTTCGGCAAACTACGTTTTTGATTGAACGCTAGGTGGAGAGTGAATCACCGCTCGTGTATTCCTTCCTCTGATGTTATAAGGTGTGACGTTCGCCTGGTTTATGTCATTGCTCGATCCCTCTATTTCCATGACCGAGTCATTGAGTTCGTTATTTCGACCTCTGAGTCGTAGCAAACTAGAGTGGCCAAACTGATGCGTGCTACTACTTGTCCTCTTATAGTTATGGTTAGCCCCCGAAGGTTTGTCAATGTTTGCTGGCATATTGCTGTTGTCATGTTGCGGGGCTACCACATCACATAACCTTGGGATGGTTGCGACGATGTCAGCCAGGCTACGAGAACTTGCATGGACGTCCTCTGTGGCATCCGATTCTACCGTGGCGGTAACAATATTGCTGTTTTTGATGACCTTCATATTGGATTTAAAAGTTTACTCCTGCATTTTAAAACTACTTCCAGGTTTGAAGGTCTCTTAGCGACCGAGATGAGGCTCAGATGGACAGGGACATCACAACAATGTGGACCTTCATCGTCCCCGTTTTGATAGAAACAGGAGCAAGTTAAGATTTTGAGTGGCTTTCTCCTACGTCCGTATACCTTAGCCTAGAGTTATTCAAGGGATACGTTCAGTTACGGTTAGTTTTTACCCTTCCTGCACGTCTTCAATTTATGGAACAAGAGCACTAGACTGCTAGAGTAACAAGTGACCGTACCCTATTCGGAATTAGCCTTTCAGGGCTTCTTTCCTTGCCTAAACCGATAAGTGATAACTGCTGAGTTGTGTCACAAAATGTTGGATGATGATACCTACTTCTGTAGTGCCTTACCTCTGCTATCTATTGATCTTGACTCTTTTTTCCTGTCAAGCCGAGTGTTATCACATTATCTTCTCTATGTCGTGTTGAATATACTACTGAATGTTAAAATCAGAAAAAAACTGCTTTAATGTTTCTTGTCTGATGGTTATTTATATAAAATATCAATTATTAACATTTTTATATGCCACACCGAGGAACAATCGTTGTATGGAAAAGGAGTTGCATGTAGAAATAATGGAATAATTATTCATTGAAATTTTTCCAATTATTCAGTGTTTTTAATATGAAAATTGTGCTAGGTATGACGAGAGGTTCAGCTACCTACAGGTATGAAAATGCACGTGTATCAATGACCCTACAGTGAGGTCTCATATATGTATGTACCTCGATACTCCGTGTCCATAACTTAGAGATCTTAGAGAGGTAATTTTCAAATTATGCGAATCTATGCTCTCACATTACTTATAATTTGCGTCATTCTACAAGGTACAATGACGATTCATTATATTTTCATATAACTTATGTGGTCCAACATGGTTGAATATTTCACACACAAAACCACAAAAAACGAAATATAATACATGTGCTATTTGAAGTAGGTATGTAACAAATCAGAACTGAAAAATATTTTTCCTTCGTTGTATACTGCACTTCACATTGCATTTACACTTCTTATTTCAAATGCATCCCCAGAACGTACATTTTCTAAATTGAAATTGTTAATTATTAATTATTATTAATTATATACAATACAGATAATTTATAAATACTTTAATATAGTAATAATTATTTCTTATTTTTCTCCACCATGATTGTCCTAAATGAAATCTACATCCAATTATTTTAATATTCCCAAACACGACTGTCGACTATAATTGCTGATGAGCTCCAATTTCAAAATCAACATGGAATGTGATAATTTCCAAATATTTTTCACATAATTTTAAACATTATTACTTAAAAATTGTCACATTTTAACATAAGTTAACCTAGTTTTATTAAAAAAAAAAAAAAGTAAACAAGTGGTAAGTAGTATCTATTTTTAATCCATTAATTGTATACAATTGAATAAAATATTTTGGAGCATAATTAAATGTACTATCGCCAAAATACTCAGTACAATTATTTGTTATAAATTGTATATTTTCTTCCGTGGTTAATCTTACAAAATTATCATCGGTTATATCGTAAATTAATTGTTGACCCTTATATTTAAAACATTCTTCATTTTGTAAGTTTCTTAATTGATAAATTGTTACAAACATTAAAGTTTGAAATTTAGGATAAATCTTAGTTCTGCTTCCGTTAATCATACATTATTTTTGGTATATTGCTTACATTTTTACTATTTAAATTTTATGTCGACAATGAATTTAAAAGTTCAGTGCGAATAATTTTAATTGGCTTTAAAGTTAGGTTACGTTGAGTTTTGTAGCTTTTTTTTTGAAATATCTATGGATTTAATTTTCCTGCAACACTGCAGTTATGTTTTCTTCATTAGGCTTCTCCTCTAAATACAAGTGTATGGTTTTGATTGGTGAGCTAAATCATTTATCTTAAATTTACGGCTGCACATTGAACAATTTATTAATTCAATTTTCACACTGTTTCAAGTTCTTATGGCTCAGGGTATTCCTGAAAAAAAATTAAGTATTGTATTTTGTTTTTTTTTCTAGTTAAATTCATTTTCAACATTATACCAACAAAATATTTTATGTAATAAAGTATTTATATTATATTGTATTTAAAATATAATGTGTGAATTGAGAAACATAAAAATAAAAATAAAATTTTTTTTTTTAAATTTTCATTTTATTATTATATTAATTAAATTACCTTTTTTTGTGACAAAAGAGAGCAATTGAAGTTCCAAACTTGGCATTACAATGGATAGATTTGAATTTCTTAACCTTTATATGAACATTGTTGAAATGCGCTTTCATCAGTTTCATAGTTTTGTATAATTTATTACAACCAGTACATTTCACATTTTCTGTTTGTCCATGTCGAGTATTCGTATGGTACGCCAAATCACTAGAATAATATAATTTAGAGCGACAAATTTGGCATTCATATTTATGTTTTTCCGAGTGTTTTTCTTTTTCCATGTATATGCAGGTGCTGTTATAATGATTCCTTAGATGCAAATAACTTGTAGTACATTGGGCATTCATCATTTGATTTGTTGTGTGTTTTTTGGTGTTTTATCAGCCACCAGAAGTATTTAAAATATTTTGCACACATGGTGCAGGGAATTGTGGAAATGGACACATTTCTACAGAGAAATATTAAAGGAGTATAATCACATGTAACAGAATCAAATGTAAGCAATTTTGTATACATACCTATATCTGTTACATCATGGGGTTTACTTTCATCTTCTGACATATCAGATCCCACTAGGGTTGTAAAATTTCATGAAATTTATTTTCTTGAAATATTTCATGAAATATTACATGATTGATAATATCAAATATTTATATTGTATATATTTGTAATATATATTATATTATTATGTCATATAATTATATGCGTCCTGGACCCGTTCCCGCATCCCATCCATCGCGCGTTGGCTGGGAAGGACGGTCCCGCTAGTGCCCCTGTCGTTCCACATGTCACAGGCGCTAACGGGACACGGCTGTTTTCAGTCATATCTCTATAAGAGAGCCAGGGCTGCCAGTCCGACGTGTTTGCAGTGTATGGGCGGCGAGGACACGGTGGAACACACTCTCTTTGAGTGCTACTACTGAAGCGCCCTCCGTGGCTCCGTGACCCTCTGTCCACTCAGCTGGGGCGAAGACCGTGCACGGCCGACATCCAAGACATTATTTGCGGCCCACCGTTTGACCAGCTTCCAGCAGACCCAGATGAAAAGTCAGCTATACTAAGGGACGCGGAGGAGTCATTTCGGCTATTCTACGGGATGGTCGAACGCATCTTCTCGCTTAAGGAAGAAGAGGAGCGGATCCGCCAGGCCGCGGAGGTGCGGCGATGAATCCGGACGGTAGGTAGGCTATAGTAACCATAGTAACATATAAAAACTATACTATTTGTTTCAAAATAGAATATTTGACAATATTTAAATATAATATATCCTAAACTGACAAATCATCTTCGTTCAGAATCGTTTTTCGTATACAATGATACCTATCATTGCATTCAAAATTAACCTACCATAGTCTGAGGTCCACCCCACCCCCTAATATACAGCAGAGCGATACCTACTTACCCGCTTTTTTTATTATTATTATTTTTTTTTTTTTTTGTTTAAATTATGATTAAAAAAATTAAAATAAATATTATTTATATAACTTTGCTTTTTTAGATTCTGAACGGAGTGATGAATGTATTGATTTTACAATGATGTGTGTTTTTTTTTTTATTTTTTTTTATTTTTTTTTTCATTTTTTTTTTTTTTTATTTTTGTGTCTGACGACAACATTTGGAGCAGTAAAAATGCTTCGATTTTGGACTTCAGCCCCTCTTTGAAAAGGAAATCGAATCTAGTTGGTACTTTGGGGGGTCAAAAGTTAAAATTTTTCAATATTTTTTAAATGAGTCGGGAAAAACATAAAAAAAATGACGGAAAAACGGGATTTTTTACGCAAAACCAGTTTTCGACAAAATCGAATTTTTTATTTTGCTGTAACTCAAAAACTAATAAATGAAAATACTTGAAACTTTCACCAAATGTTTATATTAGAGTTTTCCATACACAGTTAAATTTTCAAAGAATTTTGACTTTTTTTGAACTATTTATAGACAATTGAAATTTTTAATTTTTTTTAGTATTTTTTTTTAAAATAACGATAAAAATTTTTTGGCCGGCCAGAAAATCTTGAAAATTTAATACAAGGTTTCTTATAAGTTGTTCTTAAAGTGATAAAAAAAAATCCGAAATCGTTAGTCACAATTTTTTTTTATAAGTGCTTAAAGTTCGAATTTATACGAAATATGTCAAAATTGCGAAAATTGGCAAGTAATTTTGTGGTTGAAAATTCGTAAAATTTTTTACTTTTATAACTAAGTTTTGAAAATTTGATACAAGGTTCTCCATACATTTTTCTTCAATTATCTGTAAAAAAAACTCTACTGGATTCAGACAAAAAATTTTTATGAGTGTTTGAAATTTAAATTTTTACAAAACCGCGTTAAATAACGGTTTAGCCTCAAACGATTTTTGATATTTGTTGTTATTCAAACAGTATAAGTCGTAAATACTTGAAAATTTTACCAGTTATTTAGATTGCCATTTTCTTTACGTGATTTGATTTTCAAAACATTTTGACTTTTTTTGAGCTATTTATAGACAATTGAAATTTTCAAATTTTTTTTATTTTTTTTTTATAAATGTTGATAAAAAAAATTTAGGTGGGACAAATTACTTGAAAATTTAATTGAAGGGTCCACATAACTTGTTGTAACTCTCATTCAAAAATTATAAAAATACATAGGCACAATTTTTTTTTATTAGCATTTGAAGTTCAAATATTGACAAAAATTCGTCAAAATCATGAATATTTTCACTATTTGATAGTTAAAAATTTATAAATATTTTACTATCAAAAGCTAAGAATTGAAAATTTAATACTATGCTGTCCATAAGTTAAGCTTAGAATAATTATAAAAAAGTTTGAGGATTATTCAATTAAAAAAATTTTACGAGTGTTTAAAGTTTTAATTTTAATTTGAATTCAAAAATACACGTGTAAAATAACTTTTAACTAATAAATAATTTTCGATTTTTGTTATTTTTAAAAAATTACTTGACTACTTCCTTTTACTTTATCTTGAAAAATGTTTACTTAAATGTTTGAATTTGTTTCAAAATAGAATATATGATATAATTTAAATATAATATATCCTAGACTGACAAATCATCTCCGTTCAGAATCGTTTTTCGTATACAATGATACCTATCATTGCATTCAAATTTAACCTTCCCTAGTCTGAGGTCCATCCCATCCCCTAATGTACAGCAGAGCGATACTCACTTACCCGCTTTTTTTTTATTTATAAATTTAAAAAAAAATATTTGTGAAAATTAAAATGTGTAAAATAATTAAATATAAGTGCATATTTGTAATTTTTTAAGTGCATAAGTGCATGCATATTTAGTACTTTTTTAGTGCATTAAGTTCCGAGCCCTAGTCATGAGTGTTCTGGTGTCTACCAGTCATGACCGCCACCTCAACTGCCATGGCTCGGCTATTTGTTAATATATTGTCAAGGAAGCATTCAATACCAGCTTATCACTTCTTTCCGATTATTATATCCTTTATCATATCTGCCAAGAAAGCTTTGCAGTGTTTGATGTTGTCATCGATTGCCTTCATTTCGGCAAACTACGTTTTTGATTGAACGCTAGGTGGAGAGTGAATCACCGCTCGTGTATTCCTTCCTCTGATGTTATAAGGTGTGACGTTCGCCTGGTTTATGTCATTGCTCGATCCCTCTATTTCCATTGACCGAGTCATTGAGTTCGTTATTTCGACCTCTGAGTCGTAGCAAACTAGAGTGGCGCAAACTGATGCGTGCTACTACTTGTCCTCTTATAGTTATGGTTAGCCCCCGAAGGTTTGTCAATGTTTGCTGGCATATTGCTGTTGTCATGTTGCGGGGCTACCACATCACATAACCTTGGGATGGTTGCCGACGATTGTCAGCCAGGCTACGAGAACTTGCATGGACGTCCTCTGTGGCATCCGATTCTACCGTGGCGGGTAACAATATTGCTGTTTTTGATGACCTTCATATTGGATTTAAAAGTTTACTCCTGCATTTTAAAACTACTTCCAGGTTTGAAGGTCTCTTAGCGACCGAGATGAGGCTCAGATGGACAGGGACAGTCACAACACATGTGGACCTTCATCGTCCCCGTTTTGATAGAAACAGGAGCAAGTTAAGATTTTGAGTGGCTTTTCTCCTACGTCCGTATACCTTAGCCTAGAGTTATTCAAGGGATACGTTCAGTTACGGTTAGTTTTTACCCTTCCTGCACGTCTTCAATTTATGGAACAAGAGCACTAGACTGCTAGAGTAACAAGTGACCGTACCCTATTCGAATTAGCCTTTCAGGGCTTCTTTCCTTGGCCTAAACCGATAAGTGATAACTGCTGAGTTGTGTCACAAAATGTTGGATGATGATACCTACTTCTGTAGTGCCTTACCTCTGCTATCTATTGATCTTTGACTCTTTTTTCCTGTCAAGCCGAGTGTTATCACATTATCTCTCTATGTCGTGTTTGAATATACTACTGAATGTTTAAAATCAGAAAAAAACTAGCTTTAATGATTTCTTGGTCTGATGGTTATTTATATAAAATATCAATTATTAACATTTTTATATGGCCACACCGAGGAACAATCGTTGTATGGAAAAGGGAGTTGCATGTAGAAATAATGGAATAATTATTCATTGAAAATTTTTTCCAATTATTCAGTGTTTTTAATATGAAAATTGTGCTAGGTATGACGAGAGGTTCAGCTACCTACAGGTATGAGAAATGCACGTGTAATCAATGACCCTACAGTGAGGTCTCATATATCGTATGTAGCGCTCGATACTCCGTGGTCCATAACTTAGAGAGTCTTAGAGAGGTAGAATTTTCAAATTATGCGAAGTCTATGCTCTCACAGTTACTTATAATTTGCGTCATTCTACAAGGTACAATGACGATTCATTATATTTTCATATAACTTATGTGGTCCAAGCATGGTTGAATATTTCACACACAAAACCACAAAAAACGAAATATAAATACATGTGCTATTTGAAGTATGATAACAAATCAGAACTGAAAAATATTTTTCCTTCGTTGTATACTGCACTTCACATTGCATTTACACTTCTTATTTCAAATGCATCCCACAGAACGTAGACATTTTCTAAATTGAAGATCTGTTAATTATTAATTATTATTAATTATATACAGATACAGATAATTTATAAATACTTTAATATAGTAATAAATTATTTCTTATTTTTCTCCACCATGAATTGTCCCTAAATGAAATCTACATCCAATTATTTTAATATTCCCAAACACGACTGTCGACTATAATTGCTGATGAGCTCCAATTTCAAAATCAACATGGAATGTGATAATTTCCAAATATTTTCACATAATTTTAACATTATTACTTAAGAAATTGTCACATTTTAACATAAGATTAACCTAGTTTTATTAAAAAAAAAAAAAAAAGTAAACAAGTGGTAAGTAGGTATCTATTTTTAATCCATTAATCTGTATACCAATTGAATAAAATATTTTGGAGGCATAATTAAATGTACTATCGCCAAAATACTCAGTACAATTATTTGTTATAAATTGTATATTTTCTTCCGTGGTTAATCTTACAAAATTATCATCGGTTATATCGTAAATTAATTGTTGACCCTTATATTTAAAACATTCTTCATTTTGTAAGTTTTCTTAATTGATAAATTGTTACAAACATTAAAGTTTGAAAATTTAGGATAAATCTTAGTTCTGCTTCCGTTAATCATACATTATTTTTGGTATATTTGCTTACATTTTTACTATTTAAATTTTATGTCGACAATGAATTTAAAAGTTCAGTGCGAATAATTTTAATTGGCTTTAAAGTTAGGTTACGTTGATTTTTGTAGCTTTTTTTTGTTGAATATCTATGGATTTAATTTTCCTGCAACACTGCAGTTATGTTTTTCTTCATTAGGCTTCTCCTCTAAATACAAGTGTATGGTCTTTGATTGGTGAGCTAAATCATTTATCTTAAATTTACGGCTGCACATTGAACAATTTATTAACTCAATTTTCACACTGTTTCAAGTTCTTATGGCTCAGGGTATTCCTGAAAAAAAATTAAGTATTGTATTTTGTTTTTTTTTCTAGTTAAATTCATTTTCAACATTATACCAACAAAATATCTTATGTAATAAAGTATTTATATTATATTGTATTTAAAATATAATGTGTGAATTGAGAAACATAAAAATAAAAATAAAATTTTTTTTTTTAAATTTTCATTTTATTATTATATTAATTAAATTACCTTTTTTTGTGACAAAAGAGAGCAATTGAAGTTCCAAACTTGGCATTACAATGGATAGATTTGAATTTCTTAACCTTTATATGAACATTGTTGAAATGCGCTTTCATCAGTTTCATAGTTTTAA
>JAJFBB010000011.1:274997-333947 GCA_020882235.1 Schizaphis graminum | reverse complement strand
GATACTCCTTGTCCGCCAAGATTCCGTCGAGGACCTTAGTGAGGTCCGCCAAAATTGTGGTGAGTCTGTGGACGCCTGGGGATACGTTCGACTTCTCGGACTCTATCCTGACAACCATGACCGCGGAGCTGAGGGTCTTCTTCATTTCGTTGAGACTAGTCGCGAGGTCGGTGGGGCCCTTGGTGGGCTTGTCCACCGGGCTAGTTCCGCCCTTTCTTTTGCCCACCGGTTCGGATATTTTTCCGGTCGCTAAATACCGGCTCACGGGCGACATCATTTCGACGTCCTTGTTGTCGTCCGAATCGTCGTCCCAGTTTTGGTCCGACATGTTGGGGGGATCGACCTGAATGCCGTGCGGGATTCTGGCGGGGGCCCCAAGGGCGGAGGTGTTCCCCTTGCGCGGTCCCTGGTAAGGTTTACCTGACCGCCGACGTTCCCGCTGTCTTTGTTTTTTGAGTGACTCTTTTGGAGGCAGTTTGCCGATTTCGGGGCCCTATGCCCTATTGCTCGGCCCTGGATAGGGCTAGCGGGTCCGGGTTTTCGGGAGCCTGAAGGAGGTTGTCCGGTGATGTCGAGGAGTTCGGTTTGGGAACGCTACGACCTGTTCCGGCCGAGATAACGGCGATGCGGCAGAAGTGCCGCGGCTGCTGTTTCGAACGGCCCTATCTCCGGCCCTATTAGGGCTAGCGGGTCGCGGTTTTCTCTGACGTATCGGTGGCGGCCGTGGTAGGTCAGGGGGTTTTGGGAGGGCAAAATTTTCTTCCCGAAGCGCTCCGAGCACTCCCTGCCGAGATATCCGCGAAAAACCGTATACCGTAGTTGGTAACGACGGTCGACGTAAGGGCGACTACGCGTCCTTAGGCGTGATCGATGGCCCTGGCCGCAGACCTGTGCTTAGACTGCTGTCTGGGAGGCGAAGACCACTACTGAACGTAACTTAAGAAATAGTTTAACCTAACCTAACCTAACCTAACCTAACCTAACCCTAACCTAACGTAGCCGGCGAACTCCAGGGGATCTCTCCCCTTGACCGACCAGCCGGGGTGGAATCTTGCTGGCGGGGCGAGGTCCACAACAGCTTGCGGCTCCGGGTGGGAGACCATAGCGAAGGAAATGTATCGATGGTCACTGAGGGAGTCCTCTTCCATAACTCTCCAATCCTGAATTTCGACGCTCTTGAAGAATGTCACGTCGATAATAGAAGACGCGTCTCCTCTGGAGAAAGTGGGGGATGAGCCCCTGTTTGCGAGAACGAGTCCCAGGCTCCACGCGAAATCGGAGAGTAATGTCCCTCTCCGACTACTCACGCGCGACCCCCACTCAACGTTCCACGCGTTAAAATCACCGCATACGACGACTTTATCACCGCCGAATAGCCTAACGCTCTCTGAGAGGTCGTCCAGAAAAGAGGAAAACTCAGCTAGAGACGTCCCGGGTCTCCAATAGCAGCTATAGATAGCAGTGCCCTCGACCCGCATCCAGGCAAAGCCAGTGCCGTAGCCTTTCTCAGAGCAGACGTACCTTCCTCTCTGGGTGATCCCCACCGCAGCTTTCCTATCACGGCTGAAGGCCCACTTGTCATCATTTCCGTGTCGCGTAAAGGGCTCGCTAATTACGTAGACATCAGCGTCGATGTCTACGGCGGTCTGAGCCATTAATTGCTCGGCAGCCCAGTTGCCGTTCAGGTTGACTTGGAGTAAGTTAACCATCATTGCGATTTTTTGGGACGTTCGCCAACTTCCTCGCAGCGCATGCACCGGAGCCTGGCTTATGGCAGACTTTCGGGAGCCCCGCCAGTTCACAAGCCAAGCAACGGTCTTGGTCTGCCTTGCAGTTAGCCATCCGGTGGTCAGAGCATCCGCATCTCCAACACGCTCCAGATCTGTCGACCGAGGTGCAACTCCTGGAGTTATGACCGAAGGCCTGACACCTGAAACACCTTTCTGGCGGAAGGGTCCTCGGGCGCACTCTGCACATGGTCCATCCGACCGGGATCCTGGTGATGGTTGAGGCGGCGAATTTGCTGACCTTGGCCGTGGCGATCTGCTGGCCTGCGCGTACTGACCAGATCCTGACGTCGCTAATTGCCTCCCGTTCGGCTGACGCCGCCGGGTCGTCGCCCGGAATGGCGGCTCGGAGGGCCTCGAGGACCTCGGCCGCGGAGGAAACAGCGTCCAAATCTAAGATCTCGACCTCGACTTGGACGCCAAGTTGGATGACCTTTCCAACAGAGTCCCCCAGCTTGGCCGTTATAGCGGATGCAATGTTTTTTGCCGCTGCACCAGATTTAGCGCCCTTTGCCAACTCCATGAGGAGACACCCGTCCCTTGTTTCCCTCATTGTAACGTTCGCGCCGATGTCTTGCGCGGACAGTCCGGAAGAACGCAGAGTTCTGACTGTGTCCGCAAACGATTTTCCCTCGGACGGTTTGATCAGCACTGCTGGCGGCTTCTTTGAGGGTACTCTCGTCGGCTGTGGAGGACCCGTTTTTACCGTCTTTTGCGGATCGACTGCCGGCGCTGCTCTTTTCCTCGGCGCCTTCTTTACGATCGTAGACCAGTTTTCGGTGTCTGTCTCCATGGCCGATTCCAGCTCTGTGTCAATTGGCCTATCCATACCGGTCCCTGAGGTTTTCGTCGCTTTCTTCCGTCTGGAGGCAGCCCTAGCCTCGATGACCCTATCGCTATCCCACCAGCTCGGGGTAAGGATCGTATCCGTGGAAGCATCGGCCATAACGGGCTTTCGAGCCGGCTGCTCGACCGGTACGCTCTTAGTCTTCTTTTTCGACGGCGACGTTGGATGAGCCAGATACTCCTTGTCCGCCAAGATTCCGTCGAGGACCTTAGTGAGGTCCGCCAAAATTGTGGTGAGTCTGTGGACGCCTGGGGATACGTTCGACTTCTCGGACTCTATCCTGACAACCATGACCGCGGAGCTGAGGGTCTTCTTCATTTCGTTGAGACTAGTCGCGAGGTCGGTGGGGCCCTTGGTGGGCTTGTCCACCGGGCTAGTTCCGCCCTTTCTTTTGCCCACCGGTTCGGATATTTTTCCGGTCGCTAAATACCGGCTCACGGGCGACATCATTTCGACGTCCTTGTTGTCGTCCGAATCGTCGTCCCAGTTTTGGTCCGACATGTTGGGGGGATCGACCTGAATGCCGTGCGGGATTCTGGCGGGGGCCCCAAGGGCGGAGGTGTTCCCCTTGCGCGGTCCCTGGTAAGGTTTACCTGACCGCCGACGTTCCCGCTGTCTTTGTTTTTTGAGTGACTCTTTTGGAGGCAGTTTGCCGATTTCGGGGCCCTATGCCCTATTGCTCGGCCCTGGATAGGGCTAGCGGGTCCGGGTTTTCGGGAGCCTGAAGGAGGTTGTCCGGTGATGTCGAGGAGTTCGGTTTGGGAACGCTACGACCTGTTCCGGCCGAGATAACGGCGATGCGGCAGAAGTGCCGCGGCTGCTGTTTCGAACGGCCCTATCTCCGGCCCTATTAGGGCTAGCGGGTCGCGGTTTTCTCTGACGTATCGGTGGCGGCCGTGGTAGGTCAGAGGGTTTTGGGAGGGCAAAATTTTCTTCCCGAAGCGCTCCGAGCACTCCCTGCCGAGATATCCGCGAAAAACCGTATACCGTAGTTGGTAACGACGGTCGACGTAAGGGCGACTACGCGTCCTTAGGCGTGATCGATGGCCCTGGCCGCAGACCTGTGCTTAGACTGCTGTCTGGGAGGCGAAGACCACTACTGAACGTAACTTAAGAAATAGTTAGTAGTTATGGTAACTCACTAACTCACTAACACAACAGCTGATCGAAGAGAGAGCACACGGAAGACACGTCTGCTCACTACCGACGACTGTGCACGACTGTGACGACTGTGACCTAACCTAACCTAACCTAACCTTTTTTTTTTTTTTTTTTTTTTTTTTTTTTTTTTTTTTTTTTTTTTTTTTCCGGTTTGAATCGACGACCGAGAGGGGACCACTTTCGCATTACTTCCTCCCGGCCGCCATCGTTTATTTAAATAAATACATCATTTTGTGGAGGAAGACGGGGCCAATCTCCCCGTCTTACCACCTTACAAACAGTTTTACAAAGTCGGTGGCCTTAGAGGCTATGTACAATAATATTTACAAATAGCGACAACGATAGAATTCGGCGACGTTGATTATTTTAAAACTTTTGCCTGGACTCTTCGTCTTCCACGAGCTGGATGAATCCCATTCTGTCCTACTAAGCGGCGGCTTGGCGAGCTCGCTCCTCTTGTTCCTTGGTCGACAGCAGGCCTTCTACCATCCTATAGAACAGCCTCAGGGACTCTGTCGCCTCTTCGATAGCCGAATCGCGCGCCGCAGGGTCTGGGGGCAGATCCTCTTCGGAAGGGCCACAGATTATCTTAGACAAGGTTTCCACCGACAGTCTGTGCCCGACGCGGCCGACCAGTTCGCCTCTGAACGGCTCCCAGTAAGGGCAAACCAGCAACGTGTGCTCCGCCGTGTCCACTGCGTTCCCGCACTGGACGCATATCGGATTGATGGCTCTTCCCATTCGGTGGAGGTAATATTGAAAACATCCGTGCCCGGAGATCGCCTGCGTCATCCGGAACGTCATCGGTATCCTAGGGAGAGGCCTGCGCACCCATCTTCTGACGTCCGGGATCAGTCTCCTCGTCCACTGCGCCTTGGGTGAGAACGCCCACCGTCGCTGCCACAACTCCAGAGTCGCCTCTCTCTCCGCGAACTTCATTGCTTCCAACGACGTCGGAGGAGCTCCCGGCTGTGCGGGCTGTTCGCGACGCCTCCTCAATCTCGTGCGTTCTTGCGCGAGCAGATCCGCTGGTGGCATATAGGCCAATAACAGTGCGGCCTCGTCCGACACCGTCCGATAAGCCCTGATCACCCTTAGCGCTATAGCCCTTTGGGGCCGTATCAGCCCTCTGGTAGTTCTGCCGGAAGCCGAGACCGTCGCTGACCAGACGGGGGCGGCGTACAGGAGCTGGCTCTCCACCACAGAAGCCAGTAGGCGCCTCTTCCACTGCCCCGGGCCCTTGATGTTCGGCATCACTCTTGACAGCGCCGTTGCCGACGCCAGCGCTTTTTTCCCGGCCATCCTTACATGGTCGACAAAAGTCATCTTGCCGTCTAGCCTCACCCCTAGGTACCTTATCTCGCTAGAGAGCGCGATGTCGTGTTCTCCTAAACGAAGTCGGGGAGCGGTGTAGGACCACCTTCTGGTCAACATCACCGCCTCGCTCTTATGGTGCGCCAGCTCTAGCCCTCTGCCCCGCATCCAGACGTCTATCGCCTCCAGCACTGGGTTCATGAGGTCCTCGAGTTGGGGCCCCGTCTTGGCCCTACCGACCACTGCCAGATCATCCGCAAAGCCGACAAGTTGAACGCCCGGCGGTACGTTCGAGTTCAGCAGGTCATCGTACGCAGTGTTCCACAGGGTTGGGCCGAGCACGGATCCCTGTGGGACACCACACGTCACTGTTCTCGATGTCCTGTCGTCGCCCACGAGCAGGCTCCTGTCCGATAACCATGACCGCAGCATCTTGACTAGGTACTCTGGGGTGCCTTTGCTTCTTAGCGCCTGATCGATCACCGGCCATCTGAGTGAATTGAAGGCATTTTTCACATCGAGCGTTACCAGCACGCACAAATCTTTGGGGCCGGTTCCGGCGGCAGCACGCCTAGCGATGCTCAAAACCTTTTCCACCGCAGTTTCCGTGCTAATGCCCTTTCTAAACCCGAACTGGTTTGGAGCTCTTCTGTTGCCACCTCCACCGTCCAGATGTTCCTCCAACCGCTGCAGTAACATTCTTTCCAGAAGCTTGGCAGAAGTGTCCAAGAGACATATCGGTCGAAAGCTGGACGGCGATTCCACCGGCTTGCCGTCTCCTTTATGCAGGAGAACGAGCTTGGCCTTTTTCCAGCATTGAGGAAAGTGGAGTGCCTTCAAGCAGTTGTTAAACGCCCTCAGGACGGCGTGCGGGCGCATGGCCACTAACTGCTTAACCGCCTCGTTTGGTATCCCGGAGGGGCCTCCGGCCTTGCCAGCTGACAGCCTCTTGCTTGCCTTCTTCAGTTCCGCCAACGTGAAGGGTGGAATGATATTCTGGAACTGTAAAGTGTCCGTCTCGGGGTCAAAGGCATCAAATAAATTCCTGACTTCCGGAGCAGGGGCTAAATCCCAGTCCGTCGGTGGGGCCATTGGGAACAGGTGATCCGCGATTGTGTGTTCTCTTCCTTTAGCTGCGTCTCTTGCGTGACGGTTTCCGTACTTCTTCATCACTATGCGATACGCTTTACCCCAGGGATCGTTTTCTACCGAATCGCACAGGTCCTGCCAGCTCTTGTCTTTGGCGCGTCTTATGGCCAGTCGGAGATCTTTCCTGGCCAGAGTGAATCTGGACCTCGCGTCCTCCGAGCCCTGCATCCCCGCACGGCGTAGACAGTCCTGATAGGAACGCCGGAGACTCAGCACTTTCCTCCTTAGCTCTTTTAGATCGTTAGACCACCAGTGGACCGGGAGCTTCCCTCTGAGGCCTCGGCTTCTTGGCGGCATAGACGCGTCACAAGCACCCGTTAGGTACCTATCGATGGACTGAGCAGAGGCCACTGCCATTTCGACGGTGTCACCGCATTCAATGTTCAGTGGGTGCGACTCCACGTAGCCGGCGAACTCCAGGGGATCTCTCCCCTTGGCCGACCAGCCGGGGTGGAATCTTGCTGGCGGGGCGAGGTCCACAACAGCTTGCGGCTCCGGGTGGGAGACCATAGCGAAGGAAATGTATCGATGGTCACTGAGGGAGTCCTCTTCCATAACTCTCCAATCCTGAATTTCGACGCTCTTGAAGAATGTCACGTCGATAATAGAAGACGCGTCTCCTCTGGAGAAAGTGGGGAATGAGCCCCTGTTTGCGAGAACGAGTCCCAGGCTCCACGCGAAATCGGAGAGTAATGTCCCTCTCCGACTACTCACGCGCGACCCCCACTCAACGTTCCACGCGTTAAAATCACCGCATACGACGACTTTATCACCGCCGAATAGCCTAACGCTCTCTGAGAGGTCGTCCAGAAAAGAGGAAAACTCAGCTAGAGACGTCCCGGGTCTCCAATAGCAGCTATAGATAGCAGTGCCCTCGACCCGCATCCAGGCAAAGCCAGTGCCGTAGCCTTTCTCAGAGCAGACGTACCTTCCTCTCTGGGTGATCCCCACCGCAGCTTTCCTGTCACGGCTGAAGGCCCACTTGTCGTCATTTCCGTGTCGCGTAAAGGGCTCGCTAATTACGTAGACATCAGCGTCGATGTCTACGGCGGTCTGAGCCATTAATTGCTCGGCAGCCCAGTTGCCGTTCAGGTTGACTTGGAGTAAGTTAACCATCATTGCGATTTTTTTGGGACGTTCGCCAACTTCCTCGCAGCGCATGCACCGGAGCCTGGCTTATGGCAGACTTTCGGGAGCCCCGCCAGTTCACAAGCCAAGCAACGGTCTTGGTCTGCCTTGCAGTTAGCCATCCGGTGGTCAGAGCATCCGCATCTCCAACACGCTCCAGATCTGTCGACCGAGGTGCAACTCCTGGAGTTATGACCGAAGGCCTGACACCTGAAACACCTTTCCGGCGGAAGGGTCCTCGGGCGCACTCTGCACATGGTCCATCCGACCGGGATCCTGGTGATGGTTGAGGCGGCGAATTTACTGACCTTGGCCGTGGCGATCTGCTGGCCTGCGCGTACTGACCAGATCCTGACGTCGCTAATTGCCTCCCGTTCGGCTGACGCCGCCGGATCGTCGCCCGGAATGGCGGCTCGGAGAGCTTCGAGGACCTCGGCCGCGGAGGAAACAGCGTCCAAATCTAAGATCTCGACCTCGACTTGGACGCCAAGTTGGATGACCTTTCCAACAGAGTCCCCCAGCTTGGCCGTTATAGCGGATGCAATGTTTTTTGCCGCTGCACCAGATTTAGCGCCCTTTGCCAACTCCATGAGGAGACACCCGTCCCTTGTTTCCCTCATTGTAACGTTCGCGCCGATGTCTTGCGCGGACAGACCGGAAGAACGCAGAGTTCTGACTGTGTCCGCAAACGATTTTCCCTCGGACGGTTTGATCAGCACTGCTGGCGGCTTCTTTGAGGGTACTCTCGTCGGCTGTGGAGGACCCGTTTTTACCGTCTTTTGCGGATCGACTGCCGGCGCTGCTCTTTTCCTCGGCGCCTTCTTTACGATCGTAGACCAGTTTTCGGTGTCTGTCTCCATGGCCGATTCCAACTCTGTGTCAATTGGCCTATCCATACCGGTCCCTGAGGTTTTCGTCGCTTTCTTCCGTCTGGAGGCAGCCCTAGCCTCGATGACCCTATCGCTATCCCACCAGCTCGGGGTAAGGATCGTATCCGTGGAAGCATCGGCCATAACGGGCTTTCGAGCCGGCTGCTCGACCGGTACGCTCTTAGTCTTCTTTTTCGACGGCGACGTTGGATGAGCCAGATACTCCTTGTCCGCCAAGATTCCGTCGAGGACCTTAGTGAGGTCCGCCAAAATTGTGGTGAGTCTGTGGACGCCTGGGGATACGTTCGACTTCTCGGACTCTATCCTGACAACCATGACCGCGGAGCTGAGGGTCTTCTTCATTTCGTTGAGACTAGTCGCGAGGTCGGTGGGGCCCTTGGTGGGCTTGTCCACCGGGCTAGTTCCGCCCTTTCTTTTGCCCACCGGTTCGGATATTTTTCCGGTCGCTAAATACCGGCTCACGGGCGACATCATTTCGACGTCCTTGTTGTCGTCCGAATCGTCATCCCAGTTTTGGTCCGACATGTTGGGGGGATCGACCTGAATGCCGTGCGGGATTCTGGCGGGGGCCCCAAGGGCGGAGGTGTTCCCCTTGCGCGGTCCCTGGTAAGGTTTACCTGACCGCCGACGTTCCCGCTGTCTTTGTTTTTTGAGTGACTCTTTTGGAGGCAGTTTGCCGATTTCGGGGCCCTATGCCCTATTGCTCGGCCCTGGATAGGGCTAGCGGGTCCGGGTTTTCGGGAGCCTGAAGGAGGTTGTCCGGTGATGTCGAGGAGTTCGGTTTGGGAACGCTACGACCTGTTCCGGCCGAGATAACGGCGATGCGGCAGAAGTGCCGCGGCTGCTGTTTCGAACGGCCCTATCTCCGGCCCTATTAGGGCTAGCGGGTCGCGGTTTTCTCTGACGTATCGGTGGCGGCCGTGGTAGGTCAGAGGGTTTTGGGAGGGCAAAATTTTCTTCCCGAAGCGCTCCGAGCACTCCCTGCCGAGATATCCGCGAAAAACCGTATACCGTAGTTGGTAACGACGGTCGACGTAAGGGCGACTACGCGTCCTTAGGCGTGATCGATGGCCCTGGCCGCAGACCTGTGCTTAGACTGCTGTCTGGGAGGCGAAGACCACTACTGAACGTAACTTAAGAAATAGTTAGTAGTTATGGTAACTCACTAACTCACTAACACAACAGCTGATCGAAGAGAGAGCACACGGAAGACACGTCTGCTCACTACCGACGACTGTGCACGACTGTGACGACTGTGCACGACTGACGACTGTGCACGACTGGACGACTGTGCACGACTGACGACTGTGCACGACTGAACCTAACCTAACCTAACCTTTTTTTTTTTTTTTTTTTTTTTTTTTTTTTTTTTCGGTTTGAATCGACGACCGAGAGGGGACCACTTTCGCATTACTTCCTCCCGGCCGCCATCGTTTATTTAAATAAATACATCATTTTGTGGAGGAAGACGGGGCCAATCTCCCCGTCTTACCACCTTACAAACAGTTTTACAAAGTCGGTGGCCTCAGAGGCTATGTACAATAATATTTACAAATAGTGACAACGATAGAATTCGGCGACGTTGATTATTTTAAAACTTTTGCCTGGACTCTTCGTCTTCCACGAGCTGGATGAATCCCATTCTGTCCTACTAAGCGGCGGCTTGGCGAGCTCGCTCCTCTTGTTCCTTGGTCGACAGCAGGCCTTCTACCATCCTATAGAACAGCCTCAGGGACTCTGTCGCCTCTTCGATAGCCGAATCGCGCGCCGCAGGGTCTGGGGGCAGATCCTCTTCGGAAGGGCCACAGATTATCTTAGACAAGGTTTCCACCGACAGTCTGTGCCCGACGCGGCCGACCAGTTCGCCTCTGAACGGCTCCCAGTAAGGGCAAATCAGCAACGTGTGCTCCGCCGTGTCCACTGCGTTCCCGCACTGGACGCATATCGGATTGATGGCTCTTCCCATTCGGTGGAGGTAATATTGAAAACATCCGTGCCCGGAGATCGCCTGCGTCATCCGGAACGTCATCGGTATCCTAGGGAGAGGCCTGCGCACCCATCTTCTGACGTCCGGGATCAGTCTCCTCGTCCACTGCGCCTTGGGTGAGAACGCCCACCGTCGCTGCCACAACTCCAGAGTCGCCTCTCTCTCCGCGAACTTCATTGCTTCCAACGACGTCGGAGGAGCTCCCGGCTGTGCGGGCTGTTCGCGACGCCTCCTCAATCTCGTGCGTTCTTGCGCGAGCAGATCCGCTGGTGGCATATAGGCCAATAACAGTGCGGCCTCGTCCGACACCGTCCGATAAGCCCTGATCACCCTTAGCGCTATAGCCCTTTGGGGCCGTATCAGCCCTCTGGTAGTTCTGCCGGAAGCCGAGACCGTCGCTGACCAGACGGGGGCGGCGTACAGGAGCTGGCTCTCCACCACAGAAGCCAGTAGGCGCCTCTTCCACTGCCCCGGGCCCTTGATGTTCGGCATCACTCTTGACAGCGCCGTTGCCGACGCCAGCGCTTTTTTCCCGGCCATCCTAACATGGTCGACAAAAGTCATCTTGCCGTCTAGCCTCACCCCTAGGTACCTTATCTCGCTAGAGAGCGCGATGTCGTGTTCTCCTAAACGAAGTCGGGGAGCGGTGTAGGACCACCTTCTGGTCAACATCACCGCCTCGCTCTTATGGTGCGCCAGCTCTAGCCCTCTGCCCCGCATCCAGACGTCTATCGCCTCCAGCACTGGGTTCATGAGGTCCTCGAGTTGGGGCCCCGTCTTGGCCCTACCGACCACTGCCAGATCATCCGCAAAGCCGACAAGTTGAACGCCCGGCGGTACGTTCGAGTTCAGCAGGTCATCGTACGCAGTGTTCCACAGGGTTGGGCCGAGCACGGATCCCTGTGGGACACCACACGTCACTGTTCTCGATGTCCTGTCGTCGCCCACGAGCAGGCTCCTGTCCGATAACCATGACCGCAGCATCTTGACTAGGTACTCTGGGGTGCCTTTGCTTCTTAGCGCCTGATCGATCACCGGCCATCTGAGTGAATTGAAGGCATTTTTCACATCCAGCGTTACCAGCACGCACAAATCTTTGGTTCCGGTTCCGGCGGCAGCACGCCTAGCGATGCTCAAAACCTTTTCCACCGCAGTTTCCGTGCTAATGCCCTTTCTAAACCCGAACTGGTTTGGAGCTCTTCTGTTGCCACCTCCACCGTCCAGATGTTCCTCCAACCGCTGCAGTAACATTCTTTCCAGAAGCTTGGCAGAAGTGTCCAAGAGACATATCGGTCGAAAGCTGGACGGCGATTCCACCGGCTTGCCGTCTCCTTTATGCAGGAGAACGAGCTTGGCCTTTTTCCAGCATTGAGGAAAGTGGAGTGCCTTCAAGCAGTTGTTAAACGCCCTCAGGACGGCGTGCGGGCGCATGGCCACTAACTGCTTAACCGCCTCGTTTGGTATCCCGGAGGGGCCTCCGGCCTTGCCAGCTGACAGCCTCTTGCTTGCCTTCTTCAGTTCCGCCAACGTGAAGGGTGGAATGATATTCTGGAACTGTAAAGTGTCCGTCTCGGGGTCAAAGGCATCAAATAAATTCCTGACTTCCGGAGCAGGGGCTAAATCCCAGTCCGTCGGTGGGGCCATTGGGAACAGGTGATCCGCGATTGTGTGTTCTCTTCCTTTAGCTGCGTCTCTTGCGTGACGGTTTCCGTACTTCTTCATCACTATGCGATACGCTTTACCCCAGGGATCGTTTTCTACCGAATCGCACAGGTCCTGCCAGCTCTTGTCTTTGGCGCGTCTTATGGCCAGTCGGAGATCTTTCCTGGCCAGAGTGAATCTGGACCTCGCGTCCTCCGAGCCCTGCATCCCCGCACGGCGTAGACAGTCCTGATAGGAACGCCGGAGACTCAGCACTTTCCTCCTTAGCTCTTTTAGATCGTTAGACCACCAGTGGACCGGGAGCTTCCCTCTGAGGCCTCGGCTTCTTGGCGGCATAGACGCGTCACAAGCACCCGTTAGGTACCTATCGATGGACTGAGCAGAGGCCACTGCCATTTCGACGGTGTCGCCGCATTCAATGTTCAGTGGGTGCGACTCCACGTAGCCGGCGAACTCCAGGGGATCTCTCCCCTTGACCGACCAGCCGGGGTGGAATCTTGCTGGCGGGGCGAGGTCCACAACAGCTTGCGGCTCCGGGTGGGAGACCATAGCGAAGGAAATGTATCGATGGTCACTGAGGGAGTCCTCTTCCATAACTCTCCAATCCTGAATTTCGACGCTCTTGAAGAATGTCACGTCGATAATAGAAGACGCGTCTCCTCTGGAGAAAGTGGGGGATGAGCCCCTGTTTGCGAGAACGAGTCCCAGGCTCCACGCGAAATCGGAGAGTAATGTCCCTCTCCGACTACTCACGCGCGACCCCCACTCAACGTTCCACGCGTTAAAATCACCGCATACGACGACTTTATCACCGCCGAATAGCCTAACGCTCTCTGAGAGGTCGTCCAGAAAAGAGGAAAACTCAGCTAGAGACGTCCCGGGTCTCCAATAGCAGCTATAGATAGCAGTGCCCTCGACCCGCATCCAGGCAAAGCCAGTGCCGTAGCCTTTCTCAGAGCAGACGTACCTTCCTCTCTGGGTGATCCCCACCGCAGCTTTCCTATCACGGCTGAAGGCCCACTTGTCATCATTTCCGTGTCGCGTAAAGGGCTCGCTAATTACGTAGACATCAGCGTCGATGTCTACGGCGGTCTGAGCCATTAATTGCTCGGCAGCCCAGTTGCCGTTCAGGTTGACTTGGAGTAAGTTAACCATCATTGCGATTTTTTGGGACGTTCGCCAACTTCCTCGCAGCGCATGCACCGGAGCCTGGCTTATGGCAGACTTTCGGGAGCCCCGCCAGTTCACAAGCCAAGCAACGGTCTTGGTCTGCCTTGCAGTTAGCCATCCGGTGGTCAGAGCATCCGCATCTCCAACACGCTCCAGATCTGTCGACCGAGGTGCAACTCCTGGAGTTATGACCGAAGGCCTGACACCTGAAACACCTTTCTGGCGGAAGGGTCCTCGGGCGCACTCTGCACATGGTCCATCCGACCGGGATCCTGGTGATGGTTGAGGCGGCGAATTTGCTGACCTTGGCCGTGGCGATCTGCTGGCCTGCGCGTACTGACCAGATCCTGACGTCGCTAATTGCCTCCCGTTCGGCTGACGCCGCCGGGTCGTCGCCCGGAATGGCGGCTCGGAGGGCCTCGAGGACCTCGGCCGCGGAGGAAACAGCGTCCAAATCTAAGATCTCGACCTCGACTTGGACGCCAAGTTGGATGACCTTTCCAACAGAGTCCCCCAGCTTGGCCGTTATAGCGGATGCAATGTTTTTTGCCGCTGCACCAGATTTAGCGCCCTTTGCCAACTCCATGAGGAGACACCCGTCCCTTGTTTCCCTCATTGTAACGTTCGCGCCGATGTCTTGCGCGGACAGTCCGGAAGAACGCAGAGTTCTGACTGTGTCCGCAAACGATTTTCCCTCGGACGGTTTGATCAGCACTGCTGGCGGCTTCTTTGAGGGTACTCTCGTCGGCTGCGGAGGACCCGTTTTTACCGTCTTTTGCGGATCGACTGCCGGCGCTGCTCTTTTCCTCGGCGCCTTCTTTACGATCGTAGACCAGTTTTCGGTGTCTGTCTCCATGGCCGATTCCAACTCTGTGTCAATTGGCCTATCCATACCGGTCCCTGAGGTTTTCGTCGCTTTCTTCCGTCTGGAGGCAGCCCTAGCCTCGATGACCCTATCGCTATCCCACCAGCTCGGGGTAAGGATCGTATCCGTGGAAGCATCGGCCATAACGGGCTTTCGAGCCGGCTGCTCGACCGGTACGCTCTTAGTCTTCTTTTTCGACGGCGACGTTGGATGAGCCAGATACTCCTTGTCCGCCAAGATTCCGTCGAGGACCTTAGTGAGGTCCGCCAAAATTGTGGTGAGTCTGTGGACGCCTGGGGATACGTTCGACTTCTCGGACTCTATCCTGACAACCATGACCGCGGAGCTGAGGGTCTTCTTCATTTCGTTGAGACTAGTCGCGAGGTCGGTGGGGCCCTTGGTGGGCTTGTCCACCGGGCTAGTTCCGCCCTTTCTTTTGCCCACCGGTTCGGATATTTTTCCGGTCGCTAAATACCGGCTCACGGGCGACATCATTTCGACGTCCTTGTTGTCGTCCGAATCGTCGTCCCAGTTTTGGTCCGACATGTTGGGGGGATCGACCTGAATGCCGTGCGGGATTCTGGCGGGGGCCCCAAGGGCGGAGGTGTTCCCCTTGCGCGGTCCCTGGTAAGGTTTACCTGACCGCCGACGTTCCCGCTGTCTTTGTTTTTTGAGTGACTCTTTTGGAGGCAGTTTGCCGATTTCGGGGCCCTATGCCCTATTGCTCGGCCCTGGATAGGGCTAGCGGGTCCGGGTTTTCGGGAGCCTGAAGGAGGTTGTCCGGTGATGTCGAGGAGTTCGGTTTGGGAACGCTACGACCTGTTCCGGCCGAGATAACGGCGATGCGGCAGAAGTGCCGCGGCTGCTGTTTCGAACGGCCCTATCTCCGGCCCTATTAGGGCTAGCGGGTCGCGGTTTTCTCTGACGTATCGGTGGCGGCCGTGGTAGGTCAGAGGGTTTTGGGAGGGCAAAATTTTCTTCCCGAAGCGCTCCGAGCACTCCCTGCCGAGATATCCGCGAAAAACCGTATACCGTAGTTGGTAACGACGGTCGACGTAAGGGCGACTACGCGTCCTTAGGCGTGATCGATGGCCCTGGCCGCAGACCTGTGCTTAGACTGCTGTCTGGGAGGCGAAGACCACTACTGAACGTAACTTAAGAAATAGTTTAACCTAACCTAACCTAACCTAACCTAACCTAACCCTAACCTAACGTAGCCGGCGAACTCCAGGGGATCTCTCCCCTTGACCGACCAGCCGGGGTGGAATCTTGCTGGCGGGGCGAGGTCCACAACAGCTTGCGGCTCCGGGTGGGAGACCATAGCGAAGGAAATGTATCGATGGTCACTGAGGGAGTCCTCTTCCATAACTCTCCAATCCTGAATTTCGACGCTCTTGAAGAATGTCACGTCGATAATAGAAGACGCGTCTCCTCTGGAGAAAGTGGGGGATGAGCCCCTGTTTGCGAGAACGAGTCCCAGGCTCCACGCGAAATCGGAGAGTAATGTCCCTCTCCGACTACTCACGCGCGACCCCCACTCAACGTTCCACGCGTTAAAATCACCGCATACGACGACTTTATCACCGCCGAATAGCCTAACGCTCTCTGAGAGGTCGTCCAGAAAAGAGGAAAACTCAGCTAGAGACGTCCCGGGTCTCCAATAGCAGCTATAGATAGCAGTGCCCTCGACCCGCATCCAGGCAAAGCCAGTGCCGTAGCCTTTCTCAGAGCAGACGTACCTTCCTCTCTGGGTGATCCCCACCGCAGCTTTCCTATCACGGCTGAAGGCCCACTTGTCATCATTTCCGTGTCGCGTAAAGGGCTCGCTAATTACGTAGACATCAGCGTCGATGTCTACGGCGGTCTGAGCCATTAATTGCTCGGCAGCCCAGTTGCCGTTCAGGTTGACTTGGAGTAAGTTAACCATCATTGCGATTTTTTGGGACGTTCGCCAACTTCCTCGCAGCGCATGCACCGGAGCCTGGCTTATGGCAGACTTTCGGGAGCCCCGCCAGTTCACAAGCCAAGCAACGGTCTTGGTCTGCCTTGCAGTTAGCCATCCGGTGGTCAGAGCATCCGCATCTCCAACACGCTCCAGATCTGTCGACCGAGGTGCAACTCCTGGAGTTATGACCGAAGGCCTGACACCTGAAACACCTTTCTGGCGGAAGGGTCCTCGGGCGCACTCTGCACATGGTCCATCCGACCGGGATCCTGGTGATGGTTGAGGCGGCGAATTTGCTGACCTTGGCCGTGGCGATCTGCTGGCCTGCGCGTACTGACCAGATCCTGACGTCGCTAATTGCCTCCCGTTCGGCTGACGCCGCCGGGTCGTCGCCCGGAATGGCGGCTCGGAGGGCCTCGAGGACCTCGGCCGCGGAGGAAACAGCGTCCAAATCTAAGATCTCGACCTCGACTTGGACGCCAAGTTGGATGACCTTTCCAACAGAGTCCCCCAGCTTGGCCGTTATAGCGGATGCAATGTTTTTTGCCGCTGCACCAGATTTAGCGCCCTTTGCCAACTCCATGAGGAGACACCCGTCCCTTGTTTCCCTCATTGTAACGTTCGCGCCGATGTCTTGCGCGGACAGTCCGGAAGAACGCAGAGTTCTGACTGTGTCCGCAAACGATTTTCCCTCGGACGGTTTGATCAGCACTGCTGGCGGCTTCTTTGAGGGTACTCTCGTCGGCTGTGGAGGACCCGTTTTTACCGTCTTTTGCGGATCGACTGCCGGCGCTGCTCTTTTCCTCGGCGCCTTCTTTACGATCGTAGACCAGTTTTCGGTGTCTGTCTCCATGGCCGATTCCAGCTCTGTGTCAATTGGCCTATCCATACCGGTCCCTGAGGTTTTCGTCGCTTTCTTCCGTCTGGAGGCAGCCCTAGCCTCGATGACCCTATCGCTATCCCACCAGCTCGGGGTAAGGATCGTATCCGTGGAAGCATCGGCCATAACGGGCTTTCGAGCCGGCTGCTCGACCGGTACGCTCTTAGTCTTCTTTTTCGACGGCGACGTTGGATGAGCCAGATACTCCTTGTCCGCCAAGATTCCGTCGAGGACCTTAGTGAGGTCCGCCAAAATTGTGGTGAGTCTGTGGACGCCTGGGGATACGTTCGACTTCTCGGACTCTATCCTGACAACCATGACCGCGGAGCTGAGGGTCTTCTTCATTTCGTTGAGACTAGTCGCGAGGTCGGTGGGGCCCTTGGTGGGCTTGTCCACCGGGCTAGTTCCGCCCTTTCTTTTGCCCACCGGTTCGGATATTTTTCCGGTCGCTAAATACCGGCTCACGGGCGACATCATTTCGACGTCCTTGTTGTCGTCCGAATCGTCGTCCCAGTTTTGGTCCGACATGTTGGGGGGATCGACCTGAATGCCGTGCGGGATTCTGGCGGGGGCCCCAAGGGCGGAGGTGTTCCCCTTGCGCGGTCCCTGGTAAGGTTTACCTGACCGCCGACGTTCCCGCTGTCTTTGTTTTTTGAGTGACTCTTTTGGAGGCAGTTTGCCGATTTCGGGGCCCTATGCCCTATTGCTCGGCCCTGGATAGGGCTAGCGGGTCCGGGTTTTCGGGAGCCTGAAGGAGGTTGTCCGGTGATGTCGAGGAGTTCGGTTTGGGAACGCTACGACCTGTTCCGGCCGAGATAACGGCGATGCGGCAGAAGTGCCGCGGCTGCTGTTTCGAACGGCCCTATCTCCGGCCCTATTAGGGCTAGCGGGTCGCGGTTTTCTCTGACGTATCGGTGGCGGCCGTGGTAGGTCAGAGGGTTTTGGGAGGGCAAAATTTTCTTCCCGAAGCGCTCCGAGCACTCCCTGCCGAGATATCCGCGAAAAACCGTATACCGTAGTTGGTAACGACGGTCGACGTAAGGGCGACTACGCGTCCTTAGGCGTGATCGATGGCCCTGGCCGCAGACCTGTGCTTAGACTGCTGTCTGGGAGGCGAAGACCACTACTGAACGTAACTTAAGAAATAGTTAGTAGTTATGGTAACTCACTAACTCACTAACACAACAGCTGATCGAAGAGAGAGCACACGGAAGACACGTCTGCTCACTACCGACGACTGTGCACGACTGTGACGACTGTGACCTAACCTAACCTAACCTAACCTTTTTTTTTTTTTTTTTTTTTTTTTTTTTTTTTTTTTTTTTTTTTTTTTCCGGTTTGAATCGACGACCGAGAGGGGACCACTTTCGCATTACTTCCTCCCGGCCGCCATCGTTTATTTAAATAAATACATCATTTTGTGGAGGAAGACGGGGCCAATCTCCCCGTCTTACCACCTTACAAACAGTTTTACAAAGTCGGTGGCCTTAGAGGCTATGTACAATAATATTTACAAATAGCGACAACGATAGAATTCGGCGACGTTGATTATTTTAAAACTTTTGCCTGGACTCTTCGTCTTCCACGAGCTGGATGAATCCCATTCTGTCCTACTAAGCGGCGGCTTGGCGAGCTCGCTCCTCTTGTTCCTTGGTCGACAGCAGGCCTTCTACCATCCTATAGAACAGCCTCAGGGACTCTGTCGCCTCTTCGATAGCCGAATCGCGCGCCGCAGGGTCTGGGGGCAGATCCTCTTCGGAAGGGCCACAGATTATCTTAGACAAGGTTTCCACCGACAGTCTGTGCCCGACGCGGCCGACCAGTTCGCCTCTGAACGGCTCCCAGTAAGGGCAAACCAGCAACGTGTGCTCCGCCGTGTCCACTGCGTTCCCGCACTGGACGCATATCGGATTGATGGCTCTTCCCATTCGGTGGAGGTAATATTGAAAACATCCGTGCCCGGAGATCGCCTGCGTCATCCGGAACGTCATCGGTATCCTAGGGAGAGGCCTGCGCACCCATCTTCTGACGTCCGGGATCAGTCTCCTCGTCCACTGCGCCTTGGGTGAGAACGCCCACCGTCGCTGCCACAACTCCAGAGTCGCCTCTCTCTCCGCGAACTTCATTGCTTCCAACGACGTCGGAGGAGCTCCCGGCTGTGCGGGCTGTTCGCGACGCCTCCTCAATCTCGTGCGTTCTTGCGCGAGCAGATCCGCTGGTGGCATATAGGCCAATAACAGTGCGGCCTCGTCCGACACCGTCCGATAAGCCCTGATCACCCTTAGCGCTATAGCCCTTTGGGGCCGTATCAGCCCTCTGGTAGTTCTGCCGGAAGCCGAGACCGTCGCTGACCAGACGGGGGCGGCGTACAGGAGCTGGCTCTCCACCACAGAAGCCAGTAGGCGCCTCTTCCACTGCCCCGGGCCCTTGATGTTCGGCATCACTCTTGACAGCGCCGTTGCCGACGCCAGCGCTTTTTTCCCGGCCATCCTTACATGGTCGACAAAAGTCATCTTGCCGTCTAGCCTCACCCCTAGGTACCTTATCTCGCTAGAGAGCGCGATGTCGTGTTCTCCTAAACGAAGTCGGGGAGCGGTGTAGGACCACCTTCTGGTCAACATCACCGCCTCGCTCTTATGGTGCGCCAGCTCTAGCCCTCTGCCCCGCATCCAGACGTCTATCGCCTCCAGCACTGGGTTCATGAGGTCCTCGAGTTGGGGCCCCGTCTTGGCCCTACCGACCACTGCCAGATCATCCGCAAAGCCGACAAGTTGAACGCCCGGCGGTACGTTCGAGTTCAGCAGGTCATCGTACGCAGTGTTCCACAGGGTTGGGCCGAGCACGGATCCCTGTGGGACACCACACGTCACTGTTCTCGATGTCCTGTCGTCGCCCACGAGCAGGCTCCTGTCCGATAACCATGACCGCAGCATCTTGACTAGGTACTCTGGGGTGCCTTTGCTTCTTAGCGCCTGATCGATCACCGGCCATCTGAGTGAATTGAAGGCATTTTTCACATCGAGCGTTACCAGCACGCACAAATCTTTGGGGCCGGTTCCGGCGGCAGCACGCCTAGCGATGCTCAAAACCTTTTCCACCGCAGTTTCCGTGCTAATGCCCTTTCTAAACCCGAACTGGTTTGGAGCTCTTCTGTTGCCACCTCCACCGTCCAGATGTTCCTCCAACCGCTGCAGTAACATTCTTTCCAGAAGCTTGGCAGAAGTGTCCAAGAGACATATCGGTCGAAAGCTGGACGGCGATTCCACCGGCTTGCCGTCTCCTTTATGCAGGAGAACGAGCTTGGCCTTTTTCCAGCATTGAGGAAAGTGGAGTGCCTTCAAGCAGTTGTTAAACGCCCTCAGGACGGCGTGCGGGCGCATGGCCACTAACTGCTTAACCGCCTCGTTTGGTATCCCGGAGGGGCCTCCGGCCTTGCCAGCTGACAGCCTCTTGCTTGCCTTCTTCAGTTCCGCCAACGTGAAGGGTGGAATGATATTCTGGAACTGTAAAGTGTCCGTCTCGGGGTCAAAGGCATCAAATAAATTCCTGACTTCCGGAGCAGGGGCTAAATCCCAGTCCGTCGGTGGGGCCATTGGGAACAGGTGATCCGCGATTGTGTGTTCTCTTCCTTTAGCTGCGTCTCTTGCGTGACGGTTTCCGTACTTCTTCATCACTATGCGATACGCTTTACCCCAGGGATCGTTTTCTACCGAATCGCACAGGTCCTGCCAGCTCTTGTCTTTGGCGCGTCTTATGGCCAGTCGGAGATCTTTCCTGGCCAGAGTGAATCTGGACCTCGCGTCCTCCGAGCCCTGCATCCCCGCACGGCGTAGACAGTCCTGATAGGAACGCCGGAGACTCAGCACTTTCCTCCTTAGCTCTTTTAGATCGTTAGACCACCAGTGGACCGGGAGCTTCCCTCTGAGGCCTCGGCTTCTTGGCGGCATAGACGCGTCACAAGCACCCGTTAGGTACCTATCGATGGACTGAGCAGAGGCCACTGCCATTTCGACGGTGTCACCGCATTCAATGTTCAGTGGGTGCGACTCCACGTAGCCGGCGAACTCCAGGGGATCTCTCCCCTTGGCCGACCAGCCGGGGTGGAATCTTGCTGGCGGGGCGAGGTCCACAACAGCTTGCGGCTCCGGGTGGGAGACCATAGCGAAGGAAATGTATCGATGGTCACTGAGGGAGTCCTCTTCCATAACTCTCCAATCCTGAATTTCGACGCTCTTGAAGAATGTCACGTCGATAATAGAAGACGCGTCTCCTCTGGAGAAAGTGGGGAATGAGCCCCTGTTTGCGAGAACGAGTCCCAGGCTCCACGCGAAATCGGAGAGTAATGTCCCTCTCCGACTACTCACGCGCGACCCCCACTCAACGTTCCACGCGTTAAAATCACCGCATACGACGACTTTATCACCGCCGAATAGCCTAACGCTCTCTGAGAGGTCGTCCAGAAAAGAGGAAAACTCAGCTAGAGACGTCCCGGGTCTCCAATAGCAGCTATAGATAGCAGTGCCCTCGACCCGCATCCAGGCAAAGCCAGTGCCGTAGCCTTTCTCAGAGCAGACGTACCTTCCTCTCTGGGTGATCCCCACCGCAGCTTTCCTGTCACGGCTGAAGGCCCACTTGTCGTCATTTCCGTGTCGCGTAAAGGGCTCGCTAATTACGTAGACATCAGCGTCGATGTCTACGGCGGTCTGAGCCATTAATTGCTCGGCAGCCCAGTTGCCGTTCAGGTTGACTTGGAGTAAGTTAACCATCATTGCGATTTTTTTGGGACGTTCGCCAACTTCCTCGCAGCGCATGCACCGGAGCCTGGCTTATGGCAGACTTTCGGGAGCCCCGCCAGTTCACAAGCCAAGCAACGGTCTTGGTCTGCCTTGCAGTTAGCCATCCGGTGGTCAGAGCATCCGCATCTCCAACACGCTCCAGATCTGTCGACCGAGGTGCAACTCCTGGAGTTATGACCGAAGGCCTGACACCTGAAACACCTTTCCGGCGGAAGGGTCCTCGGGCGCACTCTGCACATGGTCCATCCGACCGGGATCCTGGTGATGGTTGAGGCGGCGAATTTACTGACCTTGGCCGTGGCGATCTGCTGGCCTGCGCGTACTGACCAGATCCTGACGTCGCTAATTGCCTCCCGTTCGGCTGACGCCGCCGGATCGTCGCCCGGAATGGCGGCTCGGAGAGCTTCGAGGACCTCGGCCGCGGAGGAAACAGCGTCCAAATCTAAGATCTCGACCTCGACTTGGACGCCAAGTTGGATGACCTTTCCAACAGAGTCCCCCAGCTTGGCCGTTATAGCGGATGCAATGTTTTTTGCCGCTGCACCAGATTTAGCGCCCTTTGCCAACTCCATGAGGAGACACCCGTCCCTTGTTTCCCTCATTGTAACGTTCGCGCCGATGTCTTGCGCGGACAGACCGGAAGAACGCAGAGTTCTGACTGTGTCCGCAAACGATTTTCCCTCGGACGGTTTGATCAGCACTGCTGGCGGCTTCTTTGAGGGTACTCTCGTCGGCTGTGGAGGACCCGTTTTTACCGTCTTTTGCGGATCGACTGCCGGCGCTGCTCTTTTCCTCGGCGCCTTCTTTACGATCGTAGACCAGTTTTCGGTGTCTGTCTCCATGGCCGATTCCAACTCTGTGTCAATTGGCCTATCCATACCGGTCCCTGAGGTTTTCGTCGCTTTCTTCCGTCTGGAGGCAGCCCTAGCCTCGATGACCCTATCGCTATCCCACCAGCTCGGGGTAAGGATCGTATCCGTGGAAGCATCGGCCATAACGGGCTTTCGAGCCGGCTGCTCGACCGGTACGCTCTTAGTCTTCTTTTTCGACGGCGACGTTGGATGAGCCAGATACTCCTTGTCCGCCAAGATTCCGTCGAGGACCTTAGTGAGGTCCGCCAAAATTGTGGTGAGTCTGTGGACGCCTGGGGATACGTTCGACTTCTCGGACTCTATCCTGACAACCATGACCGCGGAGCTGAGGGTCTTCTTCATTTCGTTGAGACTAGTCGCGAGGTCGGTGGGGCCCTTGGTGGGCTTGTCCACCGGGCTAGTTCCGCCCTTTCTTTTGCCCACCGGTTCGGATATTTTTCCGGTCGCTAAATACCGGCTCACGGGCGACATCATTTCGACGTCCTTGTTGTCGTCCGAATCGTCATCCCAGTTTTGGTCCGACATGTTGGGGGGATCGACCTGAATGCCGTGCGGGATTCTGGCGGGGGCCCCAAGGGCGGAGGTGTTCCCCTTGCGCGGTCCCTGGTAAGGTTTACCTGACCGCCGACGTTCCCGCTGTCTTTGTTTTTTGAGTGACTCTTTTGGAGGCAGTTTGCCGATTTCGGGGCCCTATGCCCTATTGCTCGGCCCTGGATAGGGCTAGCGGGTCCGGGTTTTCGGGAGCCTGAAGGAGGTTGTCCGGTGATGTCGAGGAGTTCGGTTTGGGAACGCTACGACCTGTTCCGGCCGAGATAACGGCGATGCGGCAGAAGTGCCGCGGCTGCTGTTTCGAACGGCCCTATCTCCGGCCCTATTAGGGCTAGCGGGTCGCGGTTTTCTCTGACGTATCGGTGGCGGCCGTGGTAGGTCAGAGGGTTTTGGGAGGGCAAAATTTTCTTCCCGAAGCGCTCCGAGCACTCCCTGCCGAGATATCCGCGAAAAACCGTATACCGTAGTTGGTAACGACGGTCGACGTAAGGGCGACTACGCGTCCTTAGGCGTGATCGATGGCCCTGGCCGCAGACCTGTGCTTAGACTGCTGTCTGGGAGGCGAAGACCACTACTGAACGTAACTTAAGAAATAGTTAGTAGTTATGGTAACTCACTAACTCACTAACACAACAGCTGATCGAAGAGAGAGCACACGGAAGACACGTCTGCTCACTACCGACGACTGTGCACGACTGTGACGACTGTGCACGACTGACGACTGTGCACGACTGGACGACTGTGCACGACTGACGACTGTGCACGACTGAACCTAACCTAACCTAACCTTTTTTTTTTTTTTTTTTTTTTTTTTTTTTTTTTTCGGTTTGAATCGACGACCGAGAGGGGACCACTTTCGCATTACTTCCTCCCGGCCGCCATCGTTTATTTAAATAAATACATCATTTTGTGGAGGAAGACGGGGCCAATCTCCCCGTCTTACCACCTTACAAACAGTTTTACAAAGTCGGTGGCCTCAGAGGCTATGTACAATAATATTTACAAATAGTGACAACGATAGAATTCGGCGACGTTGATTATTTTAAAACTTTTGCCTGGACTCTTCGTCTTCCACGAGCTGGATGAATCCCATTCTGTCCTACTAAGCGGCGGCTTGGCGAGCTCGCTCCTCTTGTTCCTTGGTCGACAGCAGGCCTTCTACCATCCTATAGAACAGCCTCAGGGACTCTGTCGCCTCTTCGATAGCCGAATCGCGCGCCGCAGGGTCTGGGGGCAGATCCTCTTCGGAAGGGCCACAGATTATCTTAGACAAGGTTTCCACCGACAGTCTGTGCCCGACGCGGCCGACCAGTTCGCCTCTGAACGGCTCCCAGTAAGGGCAAATCAGCAACGTGTGCTCCGCCGTGTCCACTGCGTTCCCGCACTGGACGCATATCGGATTGATGGCTCTTCCCATTCGGTGGAGGTAATATTGAAAACATCCGTGCCCGGAGATCGCCTGCGTCATCCGGAACGTCATCGGTATCCTAGGGAGAGGCCTGCGCACCCATCTTCTGACGTCCGGGATCAGTCTCCTCGTCCACTGCGCCTTGGGTGAGAACGCCCACCGTCGCTGCCACAACTCCAGAGTCGCCTCTCTCTCCGCGAACTTCATTGCTTCCAACGACGTCGGAGGAGCTCCCGGCTGTGCGGGCTGTTCGCGACGCCTCCTCAATCTCGTGCGTTCTTGCGCGAGCAGATCCGCTGGTGGCATATAGGCCAATAACAGTGCGGCCTCGTCCGACACCGTCCGATAAGCCCTGATCACCCTTAGCGCTATAGCCCTTTGGGGCCGTATCAGCCCTCTGGTAGTTCTGCCGGAAGCCGAGACCGTCGCTGACCAGACGGGGGCGGCGTACAGGAGCTGGCTCTCCACCACAGAAGCCAGTAGGCGCCTCTTCCACTGCCCCGGGCCCTTGATGTTCGGCATCACTCTTGACAGCGCCGTTGCCGACGCCAGCGCTTTTTTCCCGGCCATCCTAACATGGTCGACAAAAGTCATCTTGCCGTCTAGCCTCACCCCTAGGTACCTTATCTCGCTAGAGAGCGCGATGTCGTGTTCTCCTAAACGAAGTCGGGGAGCGGTGTAGGACCACCTTCTGGTCAACATCACCGCCTCGCTCTTATGGTGCGCCAGCTCTAGCCCTCTGCCCCGCATCCAGACGTCTATCGCCTCCAGCACTGGGTTCATGAGGTCCTCGAGTTGGGGCCCCGTCTTGGCCCTACCGACCACTGCCAGATCATCCGCAAAGCCGACAAGTTGAACGCCCGGCGGTACGTTCGAGTTCAGCAGGTCATCGTACGCAGTGTTCCACAGGGTTGGGCCGAGCACGGATCCCTGTGGGACACCACACGTCACTGTTCTCGATGTCCTGTCGTCGCCCACGAGCAGGCTCCTGTCCGATAACCATGACCGCAGCATCTTGACTAGGTACTCTGGGGTGCCTTTGCTTCTTAGCGCCTGATCGATCACCGGCCATCTGAGTGAATTGAAGGCATTTTTCACATCCAGCGTTACCAGCACGCACAAATCTTTGGTTCCGGTTCCGGCGGCAGCACGCCTAGCGATGCTCAAAACCTTTTCCACCGCAGTTTCCGTGCTAATGCCCTTTCTAAACCCGAACTGGTTTGGAGCTCTTCTGTTGCCACCTCCACCGTCCAGATGTTCCTCCAACCGCTGCAGTAACATTCTTTCCAGAAGCTTGGCAGAAGTGTCCAAGAGACATATCGGTCGAAAGCTGGACGGCGATTCCACCGGCTTGCCGTCTCCTTTATGCAGGAGAACGAGCTTGGCCTTTTTCCAGCATTGAGGAAAGTGGAGTGCCTTCAAGCAGTTGTTAAACGCCCTCAGGACGGCGTGCGGGCGCATGGCCACTAACTGCTTAACCGCCTCGTTTGGTATCCCGGAGGGGCCTCCGGCCTTGCCAGCTGACAGCCTCTTGCTTGCCTTCTTCAGTTCCGCCAACGTGAAGGGTGGAATGATATTCTGGAACTGTAAAGTGTCCGTCTCGGGGTCAAAGGCATCAAATAAATTCCTGACTTCCGGAGCAGGGGCTAAATCCCAGTCCGTCGGTGGGGCCATTGGGAACAGGTGATCCGCGATTGTGTGTTCTCTTCCTTTAGCTGCGTCTCTTGCGTGACGGTTTCCGTACTTCTTCATCACTATGCGATACGCTTTACCCCAGGGATCGTTTTCTACCGAATCGCACAGGTCCTGCCAGCTCTTGTCTTTGGCGCGTCTTATGGCCAGTCGGAGATCTTTCCTGGCCAGAGTGAATCTGGACCTCGCGTCCTCCGAGCCCTGCATCCCCGCACGGCGTAGACAGTCCTGATAGGAACGCCGGAGACTCAGCACTTTCCTCCTTAGCTCTTTTAGATCGTTAGACCACCAGTGGACCGGGAGCTTCCCTCTGAGGCCTCGGCTTCTTGGCGGCATAGACGCGTCACAAGCACCCGTTAGGTACCTATCGATGGACTGAGCAGAGGCCACTGCCATTTCGACGGTGTCGCCGCATTCAATGTTCAGTGGGTGCGACTCCACGTAGCCGGCGAACTCCAGGGGATCTCTCCCCTTGACCGACCAGCCGGGGTGGAATCTTGCTGGCGGGGCGAGGTCCACAACAGCTTGCGGCTCCGGGTGGGAGACCATAGCGAAGGAAATGTATCGATGGTCACTGAGGGAGTCCTCTTCCATAACTCTCCAATCCTGAATTTCGACGCTCTTGAAGAATGTCACGTCGATAATAGAAGACGCGTCTCCTCTGGAGAAAGTGGGGGATGAGCCCCTGTTTGCGAGAACGAGTCCCAGGCTCCACGCGAAATCGGAGAGTAATGTCCCTCTCCGACTACTCACGCGCGACCCCCACTCAACGTTCCACGCGTTAAAATCACCGCATACGACGACTTTATCACCGCCGAATAGCCTAACGCTCTCTGAGAGGTCGTCCAGAAAAGAGGAAAACTCAGCTAGAGACGTCCCGGGTCTCCAATAGCAGCTATAGATAGCAGTGCCCTCGACCCGCATCCAGGCAAAGCCAGTGCCGTAGCCTTTCTCAGAGCAGACGTACCTTCCTCTCTGGGTGATCCCCACCGCAGCTTTCCTATCACGGCTGAAGGCCCACTTGTCATCATTTCCGTGTCGCGTAAAGGGCTCGCTAATTACGTAGACATCAGCGTCGATGTCTACGGCGGTCTGAGCCATTAATTGCTCGGCAGCCCAGTTGCCGTTCAGGTTGACTTGGAGTAAGTTAACCATCATTGCGATTTTTTGGGACGTTCGCCAACTTCCTCGCAGCGCATGCACCGGAGCCTGGCTTATGGCAGACTTTCGGGAGCCCCGCCAGTTCACAAGCCAAGCAACGGTCTTGGTCTGCCTTGCAGTTAGCCATCCGGTGGTCAGAGCATCCGCATCTCCAACACGCTCCAGATCTGTCGACCGAGGTGCAACTCCTGGAGTTATGACCGAAGGCCTGACACCTGAAACACCTTTCTGGCGGAAGGGTCCTCGGGCGCACTCTGCACATGGTCCATCCGACCGGGATCCTGGTGATGGTTGAGGCGGCGAATTTGCTGACCTTGGCCGTGGCGATCTGCTGGCCTGCGCGTACTGACCAGATCCTGACGTCGCTAATTGCCTCCCGTTCGGCTGACGCCGCCGGGTCGTCGCCCGGAATGGCGGCTCGGAGGGCCTCGAGGACCTCGGCCGCGGAGGAAACAGCGTCCAAATCTAAGATCTCGACCTCGACTTGGACGCCAAGTTGGATGACCTTTCCAACAGAGTCCCCCAGCTTGGCCGTTATAGCGGATGCAATGTTTTTTGCCGCTGCACCAGATTTAGCGCCCTTTGCCAACTCCATGAGGAGACACCCGTCCCTTGTTTCCCTCATTGTAACGTTCGCGCCGATGTCTTGCGCGGACAGTCCGGAAGAACGCAGAGTTCTGACTGTGTCCGCAAACGATTTTCCCTCGGACGGTTTGATCAGCACTGCTGGCGGCTTCTTTGAGGGTACTCTCGTCGGCTGTGGAGGACCCGTTTTTACCGTCTTTTGCGGATCGACTGCCGGCGCTGCTCTTTTCCTCGGCGCCTTCTTTACGATCGTAGACCAGTTTTCGGTGTCTGTCTCCATGGCCGATTCCAGCTCTGTGTCAATTGGCCTATCCATACCGGTCCCTGAGGTTTTCGTCGCTTTCTTCCGTCTGGAGGCAGCCCTAGCCTCGATGACCCTATCGCTATCCCACCAGCTCGGGGTAAGGATCGTATCCGTGGAAGCATCGGCCATAACGGGCTTTCGAGCCGGCTGCTCGACCGGTACGCTCTTAGTCTTCTTTTTCGACGGCGACGTTGGATGAGCCAGATACTCCTTGTCCGCCAAGATTCCGTCGAGGACCTTAGTGAGGTCCGCCAAAATTGTGGTGAGTCTGTGGACGCCTGGGGATACGTTCGACTTCTCGGACTCTATCCTGACAACCATGACCGCGGAGCTGAGGGTCTTCTTCATTTCGTTGAGACTAGTCGCGAGGTCGGTGGGGCCCTTGGTGGGCTTGTCCACCGGGCTAGTTCCGCCCTTTCTTTTGCCCACCGGTTCGGATATTTTTCCGGTCGCTAAATACCGGCTCACGGGCGACATCATTTCGACGTCCTTGTTGTCGTCCGAATCGTCATCCCAGTTTTGGTCCGACATGTTGGGGGGATCGACCTGAATGCCGTGCGGGATTCTGGCGGGGGCCCCAAGGGCGGAGGTGTTCCCCTTGCGCGGTCCCTGGTAAGGTTTACCTGACCGCCGACGTTCCCGCTGTCTTTGTTTTTTGAGTGTCTCTTTTGGAGGCAGTTTGCCGGTTTCGGGGCCCTATGCCCTATTGCTCGGCCCTGGATAGTGCTAGCGGGTCCGGGTTTTCGGGAGCCTGAAGAAGGTTGTCCGGTGATGTCGAGGAGTTCGGTTTGGGAACGCCACGACCAGTTCCGGCCGAGAAATCGGCGATGCGGCAGAAGGGCCGCGGCTGCTGTTTCGAACGGCCCTATTTCCGGCCCTATTAGGGCTAGCGGGTCGCGGTTTTCTCTGACGTATCGGTGGCAGCCGTGGTAGGTCAGTGGGTTTTGGGAGGGCAAAATTTTCCTCCCGAAGCGCTCCGGGCACTCCCTACCGAGATATCCGCGAAAAACCGTATACCGTAGTTGGTAACGACGGTCGACGTAAGGGCGACGACGCGTCCTTAGGCGTGATCGATGGCCCTGGCCGCAGACCTGTGCTTAGACTGCTGTCTGGGCGACGATGACCACTACTGAACGTAACTTAAGAAATAGTTAGTAGTTATGGTAACTCACTAACTCACTAACACAACAGCTGATCGAAGAGAGAGCACACGAAAGACACGTCTGCTCACTACCGACGACTGTGCACGACTGAACCTAACCTAACCTAACCTTTTTTTTTTTTTTTTTTTACGTTGTAAATCGGCGACTGGGGGTGGTACAGACGTTAGTCATTTCACCCCCCAGCCGTCATCGTTTATTGTGCAAAAACAAACAATTAAAATACAAAAACAAATAATTATATGTGCACAATTTGGTCTTTTGTACAGCAAAAATTGGGGGCCTCTAACCACCCTGGGTTTGGTCTTTGACCCACATAAGTGAACTTAACTAATTGTTAATCTGGAGTTGGTTGGCTTGTCTGCGCCTCTCTTCATCCTCCTTCTTGCCCATGATTTCATGGATAAAAGAGGAGATCGCATCCCAGGAGTACTTGTCACGGAGCATAATTGGAACGATGTTGTCTGGTGTGATTATCACGTTGAGTGCTGTGTTGACTCTGGACCTCCTGGTCTCCCAGGCGTCGCAGACAAAAACGGTGTGGTTAGCATTATCCTCCTCGAGATCGCAGTACCAGCACATTGGGGAATCTAATTTTCCAAACCTGTGGAGGTATGCTGGGAAACATCCGTGGCTCGTGAGGAATTGGGTGAGGTGGAAATTGACCTCCCCGTGCTTCCTGGTGATCCACGGGACGATGTGCGGGATAAGGCGATGGGTCCACCTCCCTTTGCATGACGCATCCCACCGCGTTTGCCATAGTCTATTAGTGGCCTCTTTAGCTTTCCACGTAGCTTCGGGATCGTCCTTGTTGGCGTATATGTGGAGGCGCTCTTTCGCCAGTATGTCAATTGGAGGCATTGATGCCACGACGAGTACCGCTTCTGCTGAGACGGTGCAGTAGGCGGAACACACCCTGAGAGCCGTTTTCCGTTGGACTTTCGCCATCCTGTCCTTGCCTATGGCGCTTATACGATTCGCCCAAATCGGCGCACCAAAAAGCAGCAGGGAGTTCACCACGTTGCCGAGGAGTTTCCTTTTACTGGGTGTGGCGGCGCTTATGTTTGGCATGATTCTGCTTAATTTTTGGCAGGCCGCGCTAGCTTTGGCTGATACAATGTTGGCGTGCTCGGTGAAATTCAGCTTTGAGTCAATTTGGACGCCTAGGTACCTGATACTTCTGCTGGTTTCCACCTTGGATCCTTCCACAGTGACTTCCACGTCGTTTTTCGTTCTTTTCGTGGTGATAATGAGGACTTCGGATTTTTGAGCGGCTATGAGTAGGCCCGCTTCCCTGAGCCAGTTGGAGGCGCTGCTAGCAGCTTCCGTGAGATCCTTCTCGATGTTGTAGTTCTCGCGGGCCTTGGACACTAGGGCGATGTCGTCGGCGAAAGCGATTGGAGTGACGGATTGCGGCAATCTGACATTGAGAAGGTCGTTGTAGAGGACGTTCCAGAGCGTAGGGCCGAGGACCGAGCCCTGGGGAACGCCGCTAGAAAGCTTAACGACTGTTTGTCCTCCCGAGGTGGTGTAAATGATCGACCGTTCTGACAGGTAGCTGTCGATTAACCTGCAGAGGTATGCGGGCGTGTCCTTATCGCGTAGTGCGTCGATTATCCTGCACCATGATGCCGAGTTAAACGCGTTGCGGACGTCTAGTGTAAGGACTCCGGTTTTGAAGTTGGGAGCGCTGTCTTCCGCTATAGTCATCAACAGGTTCACGGCGTCGGTGGTTGATCTACCGCAGCGAAAACCGAATTGACGATCGCTGAGGCCGCTGTTGATGTCTAGATGTACCCTGAGTCTGTGATCTATTATCTTCTCCAACAACTTGGCTGAGCTGTCCAGAAGGCATAGAGGTCGATAAGATGACGAGTCTTGAAGGGGCCTGTCCCCTTTCCTCAGAAGCACGAGGCGAGCTTTCTTCCAAGCCACTGGAAAGTGCCCCTCTCTGATGCACTTGTTGAACACGCTGACTAGAATCTCTGGACGTTTGGCAGCCAGTAGCTTCATGGCCTCGTTCGGGATGCCATCTGGTCCGGGAGAGATTTTGTTCTTTATGCGCCTGGCCGCTAGTTGTACTTCTTCGTTCGTGATAGCAACTCCGGAGAAGTCTGCTTCGGCGATGCCGGGCCAATGACTGGGCGTGCGAGGTGGATGGGTAGGAAACAGGTCGTTGACTATGCGACAAACAGTGTCGGGAGAGTCCAGACCCGGGATAGGTTGGTGCCTTTTTAATTTGCCCATGACCAATTTGTATGGGATGCCCCAAGGGTCCCTCTCTACCTGGTCGCAGAGTGCCTTCCATGCGCTATCCTTGGCAGCTTTGATTGCCTTGACTAACTCAAGCTTGGCGGCTTTGGCTGCACTTTCCTCCGCGGTTGCTGCTAGAGACCCCATGCGTTTCCTTTTTCTTTGGAATACCCTGCGTGCGTGATTGGCGGTTTTTCTTAGGTCGTTTAACTCCGGGGACCACCAGTGTACGGATTTCCTTTTGCTTGCGATGGTTGATTTGGACATACTTGCCTCGCGGATGTTAGTGGTCAAGAGCGCGGCGCTGTCTTCGGCGCCGATTGGATCTGGAATCGTAGGCAGTTGATCCGAGGAGAGCGATTCGTCCAGTTTCCTGTGGTTGAACTTCCACTTGGTCGTGGGAGGGGCGAGGCTGGGAGCTAAGTCTAGGTCTGGCCGGATTTTGAACTCCACGTAGTGGTGGTCGCTCAGGGATTCGGCGTCCAGAACGTGCCAGTCGCTAACCCTGCCTGCCAACCCTGGGGAGCAGAAAGTGACATCGATGATGGAGCTGGTCTTGAAGGTTGGGGCATTGCCGGTGTTGCAGACGAAAAAACCGAGTGCGTGGATCATATCCGATAGCGCTTCCCCTCTTGAGTCGTTTATCCGGGATCCCCAGTCTGAGTGTTTGGCGTTGAAATCTCCCACGAGAAGGATATCGCCTGAGGCGAGTCTGATACTTCTCTCCAATCTGAAGAGAAAGTCGCGGTAGTCAGAGATGGAGGTGTTGGGAGACCAGTAGCATGAGTATATACTCATTCCCGCTGCTGCGATCCACCTGAATCCTGCTTCGCTTGTTCCAGGGCTGGTGATGCTAGCAGAGTTTGCGTTGACGATAGCAGCTTTGTTGTTGCTGTCCACGTACCAGCTGGGGTCTGCTCTGTTGTATTCCGAGACTAACAAGAAGTCGGCCGATTTCTCGGCCGCCATCTGGTACATGAGATCTTGAGCTGCTTTGCAGCAGTTCAAGTTGATCTGGAGGATTACTGGCATTTGGGGGAAGTGTCTTTGGCGTGGTTAGGAGGAACCTGCCCACTCTGTAACTGTGCCTTCTTGTAAGAGGTACACCTATTGCTCCCGGGATAGTGATCTGTTGGAGCGTTGAGGTCCTCGCACGCAGCGCATCTCGGTGGTTTGGAGCATTCTGCCGCCCTGTGGCCAGAGGTAGCACACAAACTACAAGCGTCCCGGCGATCCGTCCCGGTGCATTTGGACCTTGCGTGACCGTAACCAAGACAGTTAAAGCACCTGATGATTTTTTCACGCAGGCGGACTTTGGCCCAGACCAGGCCTATGCGCACCTTGCCCGCCTTGATGATCCCTGGAACATCGACGCGCTTCATTGATGCGGTAGCTCTCCTTGTGCCGTTGTGGGCTGGTCTGACGTTTTTCACCCTGACTGAGGTGTCATTACACGATAGCCCGGCTGCTTTCTTGAGGGCATCTGCAACCTCGGTATCAGTGGTTACGCCGTCTAGACCAGTGATGTCCAGATCCACGTAACTGACGAGCCCTCTGACTGTGGCTCGATCTCCCAGAGCGTCCCTGATGGCCGCCTCGAGGCCGATTCTCTGAGTCTCGCCTCTGGTTACTTTGACCAGGACTTCTCCGCCTCTGCTCTCGGCGATGGAGGTGATGTGGGCCCCCGTTTTGTCCACATCGACTTCTCTCACTGCTTTGAGAATGTCTGCAAACGTATGTTTCGAGCTGGGCTTGATGGCAATTGCATCCGGCGGAGGGCGTCTAGGGCGATTGCTGGAGTCTTGTTTGCCACTCTTTTCATCGGGAGGTCGCGTGGTTTTCGACTTGCGCGGTTTTTTAATTACCGCTGACCATACCTCGGAGACGGTGCCCTTAGGGTCTGGCTCGGGGTTGTCCGAGGTCTGTGGTTGCTTATGATTTCGCCGCCGCTGACGGGGCTTCGGAGGGGGTTGGGCCCGCTGCTCCTTTTGCCGCTCAGGTTGTTGCTGAGATTGCCATCTGGGTCTCTCATACTGGGCGAGCTCGCCGGAAGACTGCGGGGCACTGGTAGAGGCGTCCCTGGTCGCCACGTGACATGAACCCCCCTGCACTGGGGGATTCGTTTGGGAAGCTTTTGACTTTACAGATTGTTTGGTAATGATTTTCGACAGTTGGGCGCATTCACCGGCATGATCCTGCGTGAGGCGCGTGGAGGTTTTGAATGCCTTCACGATGTTGTCGTGGGAGTTCCTCACTAAGTCAATCGTTTCGAGGACACCTTCTATTGCAGCTTGCACTTGTGGGCTCTTTGTTTTGGCGCTCATGGTTTCAAGGACGCTACCTTTCTCCAACATGAGGTTCAGCGCGCTTTGTTGTTCGATGAGTTGGCTCTTCAGTGAACTCATCGCTAAAACCAGGGATCCTATGCTACCTGTGGTGAGGGGTTGTTGCGAATCCTTATTTGGCCCAACGTTTCCTACAGTCTCTTCCGCGGCTTTCCGGCCGCTGGAGAGGACCTGTTTCACATCCTCTCCGGCAGTAACTATACCAGCGCCGTTGCTGGCGGTAGAAGCCTGCCTCAGCGCTTCTACACTTTTGATGCATGTGGGCGATGACGACACCTGGGGCGAGCACCGTCCCCCAACCGCCGGCTCTGGGGTCTCCGATCCCCCTGTAGCAGTAACTTCTATCCTTAAAGTTTTGTCAGTCATGTTGGTTCTTTAAGTGGCTTGGCCCCCACTGACGACACCAGCCTTGTGTCGTCTGTCTTGTTTCCAGCCGTTCGTCCGTGATCGTTCGGGACACCGGGAGTTGATCGCTCCCCCGGTGGTGAGCTTGTCCGCGGCCGCTTATTCGTCCAATCCCGAAGGATATGGCTTATTTCGCGACTACCCTGCATATACGCAGGGCGTTCCCCTATCCGCAACCTGGGGACGCGCCCGATGGCATGCTCGTGCGCACGGGAACCTAACCTAACCTAACCTGTGCACGACTAACCTAACCTAACCTAACCCTAACCTAACTAGGGGACCTAACCTAACCTAACCTAACCTAACCTAACCTAACCTAACCTAACCACACGCAAGACACGTCAGCTCACTACCGACGACTGTGCACGACTGACGACTGTGCACGACTGAACCTAACCTAACCTAACCGTTGGTGTTCGGCATGAGCCTGGACAGTGCGACCGCGGATTTAGACGCCTTGCTGGTCACCGTCTCGATGTGTTTCCCGTAGGATAATCTGGTGTCCAGGATTACGCCGAGGTACCTCAGGTGTTTGCTGATGGCAATCTCCGAGCCTCCGATAGTGAGTCTAGAAGGGTCGTAGGCCCATCTCCTGGTCAACATGACGGCCTCTGTCTTCTGATGGGCGAGCTGAAGGCCACGACTAGTCATCCAGTTGTCGATGCGATCGAGCACGGGGTTCACCAATTGCTCCAGCAGCGGGCCTGTTCTGGCCACACCTACCACCGCCAGGTCGTCGGCGAAGCCCACGAGGTGCGCCCCCGGGGGAACGTCCATGCCGAGGAGGTCGTCGTATGCCACGTTCCACAGCGTTGGGCCGAGGACAGAGCCCTGGGGAACGCCGCAAGTGACCGCCATGGACGTCATCCGGTCTCCGACCAGTAGCTTTCGTTCCGATAGCCAAGACCTGATCATCAGAACTAGGTACTCCGGTGTGCCTTTTTTCCTGAGCGCTTGATCGATCACCGGCCATTGAAGCGAATTGAAGGCGTTTTTTACGTCTAGGGTGACCAGCACACAGAGACGCTTTTGCCTCCATTTCCCCTGACCCGCTTGGGCTGCTAGTTTAACGACCGCATCGATCGCCGTTTCCGTGGAGATGCCTCGGCGAAAGCCAAACTGGTTTTGGGCGCGCCGTCTTCCTCCGTGATCGTCCAAATGGGCCTCCAACCTCTGGAGCAAGAGTCGTTCCAGCAGCTTTCCGGGGGTGTCGAGAAGACATATGGGGCGGAAACTCGACGGAGAGTCAAGTGGCTTGTCCGGACCTTTGTGCAGAAGGATCAGCCTGGCCGCTTTCTATGCCGCCGGGAAAGTCAGCGATCTGAGGCAGTCGTTGTAGATTTTTAGAGTACCAGTTGGCCGGGATTTTACTACCCTCTTTAAGACCTCATTTGGAATGCCCGAAGGTCCGCAGGCTTTACCTGAAGACAGCTTTTTCGCAGCCTTAGCCAATTCTTCCGCCGTGAACTCCGGGATGACCCTCGTGAATGTTAGCTCGTCAGTATCAGCGTTGAAGGCGTCGAACAGGTTTCGGACCTCTGGCGACGGCATTTCGTCCCAATCGGTGATAGGCGCTGGAGGGAACAGGTGGTCAGCTATGATCTGTTCTCTCCCCCTCGACGCCAGCCTGATGGAGCTGTCCCCGAATTTTTTCATCACCAGCTTGTAGGGTTTTCCCCAAGGGTCAGCATCCACCTGAGCACACAGCTCTCTCCAAGCTCGTTCTTTCAACTTCCTGATCTCCAGACGTAGGCTCCTACTGGCAGCGGTGAAGTTTGCTCTGAGCGCTAGAGAGCCGTCCGCTCCATGCCTGATAAGGCTCGCTTGGTATGCCCTGCGCAATGTAAGACATTTAACCCGCAATTGGGCTATGCCTTCGGTCCACCAGTACATCGGCCGTTTACCGGGCGGGCCCTGAGTCCTCAGCGGCATCGACGCATCGCAGGCTCCTTAAATGTAGCTGTTAAGGGCTTCGGCGGATCTGCATGTCAAGTCGACGGTGGGGTCACCGTGCACCTCTGCGATAGGCCTCGTATTTATATAGTCGTTGAGGTGATCGAGGTTTAATTGCCTTAGCGACCAGCCCGAGTGGTGTGCTGTATCGACGGTCTCCATTTGAGCGGGGAGAAGAGGTTCGATAGCAAAAGACACGTACGCGTGGTCGCTGAGATTTATCTCGTCCGAAACGGTCCAGCCCGCGACTTGTACGCCCCTGGCGAATGTGACGTCTATTATGGAGGTCGCTTGTCCCCTCACGAAGGTCGGTGTGTCTCCTCGGTTAGCCAGAACGAGTCCCAAGCTGGCAGCAAGGTCAGACAGGAGTACTCCCCTAGGGTTGTTGACGCGAGATCCCCACTCGACGTGCCATGCGTTGAAATCACCGCTCACGATTAGGTTGGTGTCCTGCTTGCCCCTTATGGCATCCTCCAAGTTGCCTAGAAAGTCTGTGTATTCTCCGAGAGTGCAGCCCGGCCTACAATAGCAACTGAATACTGTAAGGCCGCCAAACTTCATCCAGGCGAAGCCCGTTCCCGATCCCTTATCGTCGTGGGTGAACGCTGCGCCAGGGGTTGTGCCGACAGCAGCTTTGCGGTCGGTGCTAAAGCACATTCTGTTTCCGACGTCACACTTGGTGAAGGGTTCGCTCACGATGATAATGTCCGTGTCGTTCTGCGCCGTGGTCTGGTGTAGGAGCTGCTGGGCGCCCCAGTTCCCGTTCAGGTTGACCTGAAGGAACCTGATCATTTCGATTTATTCGTAAGGCGTCAGGACTCTGCCGCGCGTCGGGCGAGACAAGATCCGGAGCCAGGCCTGTGTGGCACCGACGGGTATCCGGCTAGGTCACACGCCACGCACTTCGCGTCTCCAGCGTCGCACTCCTTCTCCTTATGCCCTTTCAGGCCGCATCTCCGATATTCGTCACTAAGGTCAGGGCCCGTTCAGTTGGCCGAGGTATGCCCGAACCCGTGACACTTAAAACACCTCATGACCTCTGGGTGCCGGGGCCGAAAGCGGCAGCTGGTCCATCCGACTTTTACATGATCCATTGTCTTATCGTACAGTCCACGTGGCATTTTCACCACGGCCACTTGCTGACCCGATCTAAGCTTCCACATGGACGAGATGCTAACCTCGGCCATGGCTTCGATCGCGTTGCGGTCATCTTTTGCCGTAGATTGTAGGAGTGTGTCTTTGACAGCCGTAAGGACCTCGCCTGGGGTGGACACTGACGCGGCTACGGCGGTAGTTGGTGGTGGAGATTCCGCGGTGCGCCGGTCAATACGTGGTGTGCGTTGATGAAAACACGAAAGACGAGGAAAAAAAAATACAATAAACAAAAATAAAAGACGAACACTAGTTTGAGTGTAAATGCGTTGGCTTTATTAGCACGTAAATATATTCACAAGTGAATGTCTATGTCGCACGTGGTAATTGTCGGTACACGACGACGAACAATAGTAATGATATATATAAAAAAATACACACGACCACGGGGTCGATACACACGGCGAGTGAGTATGCTGCTGTTTGGGTTCCGATACAAGTTTTGGAACGATACTTGAACGGGTGAAGTAAAAACAACAGGAAAAACAAAAAAAAAATGACAGACCGTATTGTCAGTGTGACGGTTGTAGCAAAAGAGGGCGATACCGGGCGGCCGGTACTCGTCCGGGCCGGCTTGTCTTCCCGTCCCACCCTATGCCTTTGCGGCGGGGTGGGAGAGTTGACTATGTCGGTCCGGCTTCGCCTGTAGTGGTGGTTGATAAGGTGCAGACCGGTCGTTGCGGTGCCTGTACTTTGTACCGGCGACCGTAACGTACCGTGTCATACTCCCCCCCCAAACCGCCACACAGGGTGTACTTGTACCGACACGACGGTATCGTGTGGTGTAGGTGTAGCTTGCACCACTGCTTGCGGCTGCTTGCAGTGGGCTTGCTTCCCTATTAGGACCGGTCGGGTGACGTGGCCGGAGTAAAGAACGGTCTGTCGTAGGTTATCTCCGGCAGTCCCTCCAGCGACAGGCCTGGGCCGGCTAACCAGGCGTCCTCGGACATTTGTTCCGAGTTCACGCACTGGTTAGTTTGGTCCTGGCTGGTAGACGGTGCCTGCTCCTTGTGCTTTTCGCTCTCGGTCGCAGGCTGGTCTACCTCCATCGCCGCCGATGGTGTTTGCCGAAACGGTGGTTCGCTGGCCGCCGTTGGATCGGAGTTTGGCGTCGGGTGCTTTGCTAGCCGCGATTGCTGGCTCGCGGCAAGCGCCCTAGCCTTCCTCTTTTCCGCCAACTTTTGGAACTTTATTTTGTTCCTAGCCTGCTGGGCCGCCGTTTTCGGTTTTACCGTCGGCGTTGGGACTCCCCGTGACGTTCCGGGTACCGTTGGCGGTTCCGTGGTCGTCACGGGGCCGTGCACCTTATCCGTCCTGACCGCGGTGTGTCGTTGTGACACTTGCGGTGTTGGACGGTTGTGTGACCTAGGGGGCTGTGGCTGCTGGTGTCCGGGTGTTGTTTGGCCTCTCAACTTCTGTTGGATGTCGGCCGTCCTGTCCTCCCATCCCCGGCGGTAGATGGCTGCCCTCACCGGATCTTTGAGGAGTTGGGTGGTGGACATCCTTGCCACTTGCGCAGCCGTTCGTGGCGCGTCGCCATCCCCAGTCACTAGCCCGAGTTCCGCTATCAGGTTGGCCACCCGTTGCCACTTTTGGATTTGATCCGGTCCGTTCATGTTGTCTGTAAAGATGGTTAGTGCATAACAATAATAATATTTACATGTTTATGGTTTGTTCTTATTATTATTTATATGGTTTGTGTGGGTGCGCGTTTAAGGCAGGACACGTGGATTTTCCGGGGCGGTTGTTGGTCAGTGAGGAAAACTCCTTTTCCGACCTGCTTTTCCAAAGTCACCGGCCCCCACCATTTTGGTGCAAAGCCGGCGTGAAAATCTTTGTGCGCTTTTGAAAGGTGGTGTGCTTTGTAATAGACTACATCGCCCTTGCCGAACCTTACCGGTGTGCCGGTGTTCGTGCTCGGTTTTACTCCTACCTTTTTGCCTAAAATGCGTTTTTCCCGCTCTACCCTCTCTTCTTTCGATTTTCCAATGTTAACTGGTGCTGATTTTGACAGTGCCCAATCGCCGGGTCTCCTGCATTCCCTGCCCAGGACAAGGACCGCGGGTGGGTAGCCTGTCTGTTCGTTACACCTGTTGCGAATCGAAAATAGAATTGCGGGTAGTTTTGTGTCCCAAGATTTATGTTTGCCGTCGACAAGTTGTGCGCGCAAACCTTTTTTTAAATCTTGATTTCGGCGTTCGACTGGGTTGGCTCTCGGATGATATATCGGAGTTGTCCAACCCTGTGCTCCCCATCGGTCTAACGCGTTTAACATTTCGTTTGACACAAATTGGGGGCCGTTATCGCTGAGACACACGTGTGGGTACCCGAAACGTGAAAAGAACTCGCGTTCTAACGTTTCTATTATTGTTTTAGAGGTCGCTGTTCCTAGGGGGTAAGCCTCGGTCTACCTACTAAAACAGTCGGTTGCTACCAGTATGTACGATTTTCCCTTACCGGAACGTGGGTATGGGCCCATAAGATCGATACTGATAACTTCCCATGGTTGTCGGGGAGTTCTAGGTTGTATTGGGTCATCAGAACGTGTGTTAAGTGGTTTTGTGCACGCGCATACGTGACACGCACCGACATACAACCTCACGTCATTCTTTTGACCTTTCCAATAGTACCGTTGTCGAACTGCCCGGTACGTCTCTTTCCAGCCCGGGTGGTTGGACAAGACGTGATCGTGACACCTCCAAATTACGTGTTGTATTTTGGTTTTCGGTATCACGACGGGTGTGTGGGACCCTACGGTTATGCGTAAGAGGCCGTCGGAATAAATATATTTCCCGGTCCCCGATTTCGCGCTCTTTGTGTTCCGTGTTGGGTTGTCCCACTGTTGACCGGCGATTATTTCACGAATTGTAGTGTCTTCCGACTGCCACTTTTCGAGTTTAGTCGCGGTGAGGGGTGTGTTGTCACTATCGTGGTTATTTACCATAGAGAAAATACGATCGGTCTCGAGGTCAATGTCGGTTGTTGGCGTTGTTGGGGCCCCCACCAATTTTTCCTCGAGTCGGTCTTCGTCTACGGTTGGACCTGGTGCTGGATCGCGGGATAACAAATCGGGAGCTTCGTTTTGTATTCCCGGGACGTGCACCGTACTAAAATCTAAATTAGCTAGTTGTAGTGACCAACGTGTTAATTTCGAATTTTTGTCCTTAGCCCTGTATAACCACGTTAGTGCCGAATTGTCGGTTAGGAGTTCGAAACGTCGGGTTTCTAGGTATGGACGGAATTTGTCTGTCGCCCAGATTACTGCTAGGCACTCGCGTTCGACCGCGGCGTACCTTGTTTGCGTTTCGCTAAACTTTTTGCTTGCGTAGGACACTATGCGTCTTTCCTCCGGTCTGTCACCCCGTTGGAAAAGTACCGCACCGGCTCCTATTTCGCTTGCATCGGTTTGTAGACAAAACGGTTTGCTGTAATCGGGTGGTGACAATTTCGGTGATGTGACTAGCGCGTTTTTTATTGATTTAAATGCGCGTTGTTCTACATCTGTCCACTTCCACCGTACCCCCTGTTTTAGTAAATTTGTAAGTGGTGCTATGGTATCCGCGTAATTGTCAACGAATTGGCTGTACCAGTTGCACACGCCCAGAAATTTACGTACGTCTCTAACCTTTTTTGGAACCGGAAAATTGTCAATGCATACCAATTTTTCCGGTTGTTTTGTGATGCCCTCCGAGTCTACAATGTGCCCTAAAAATGAAATTTCGCGAAGACCGATTTTACATTTTTTTGTGTTGCACGTTAGTCCGAATCTCTTAAGACGCTCGAGAACCTTGTCTAAGTGGGCCTGGTGTTCGTACTCGTCCTTTGAAAATACTACTATATCATCTAGGTAAACTTGTACGAAATCATCCTGGTAACCCCTCATGACCTCATTCATGAGTCTCACGAAAGTCATTGGACTATTTTTTAGACCGAAGGGGAGGACTCTGAACTGAAATAGACCTCTACGTGTACGGAAAGCCGTGTATTTTCGCGCATTTTCCTGTAGTGGCACTTGCCAGTACCCCGACCTCAGGTCGAAAACGCTAAAAATTTTCGCGCCTCGCATTTGCCTAATCATTTTGTTAAGATCTGGCATAGGATACGCGTCGGATTCCGTTACGTCGTTAAGCCGCCTGTAGTCGACACAGAGACGAAATGTTCCGTCTTTTTTCTTTGCCAATACTACTGGTGCGGCCCACGGTGAGGTGCTTGGTTCTATGAGCCCCTGGGTTTCCATATCGCGCACCATATCGTCGATCGCAATTTGTTTTTGTTGTGGGTACGGATATGGCTTTAGCGCGATAGGTGATGGGTCTTTGAGCAAAATTTCGTGTTCAATTAATTTGGTACGTCCTACCTTTTCGCTGAACACTACCGCATATTTGTTCAATATTTTGGTTAGTTTCGCGCGAGTTTCGGCATCGTCACCAAACTCTAATTGCGATAAATCGGGACTAGTGGTGGGTGGTTGTGACTTCCCTTTCCAACATGTCGACGTACGAATTTGCCTACCCATGTGTATTGTATACGCGGCGTAATCCCAAGAGACTTCATTATTGACAAGGAAGTCGTGTCCTAGTAACGCGTCGCAATACAAGTTGTCTAGAATAGTTGCTTCGAATTGTATATCGAGTGCTCCTATTCTAGCTTCGAATGTGGTGGTGCCACTGGTTGTCGCAGTGTGACCGTCCGCCATCCGGACTTTATTTGTTGGTCCGTGGGGGGGTGATTTGCCGTATTTACGGGCTATTATCGGGTTTACGTACGATTTATGTGCCTGCGAATCTAATAGGGCTGTTACGAAGCCTGACGGAAATTCGAGTTCGACCGCGGGGGTCGGAATTTTGTCCGGGCGTGTTCGTGTACCATTATTAGTCGTATTACCATTGGTCGAGCGGGGTAGTTGGTTCTTAACCGCAACAGGAGCTGTCTGATCGTGAGCGTTGACCGCCATGATCACACTGTCCCTATCGACTGCCTCTGTGCCCGCCTGTGGCTTTACGTGCGCAGACTGACCTAATGCGGGGGTATGCGTGGTGTGTGTATTCGCGTCCCCGTCACCTGTGTAGGTGAACACCCGTGTCTCTGTTGCCTTTGTCCCTACACCTGCGGCTGCCCCATGAGCCGGTTGTTGTTGAACATACGTGTCACCGGTGAGGTGAGTATGTTTGGTGGTGGGGTGGTGTAGGTTGGGGGTCTGTGAACGGGTGTCTATAGGTGTGGTGACGGAAAAAATTTTCGTAGTCGGCTGTAAGTTATGACTAACTGCCGTACTACGCGCGTGTGTATTGCGTAATTTTTTTCCGTGTGTACTACCGATAATCTGTGTTGTTGGGTGGGGGGGTGGTGGTGAGTCGATGGGGGGACTAGTCCCCGTCGACTCCCCCGCCGTTTCCCGGCCTGGACGGTCGGTGAGGGCACCTACTGTGCCAATGGAGTTCCCCACAGAACTTGCACGGCCCCGGTGGCTGGTCATCAAAAGAATTGCCAAAATATTTTTTCTTTACCGGGGGGGCTGTTTGTGGGGTGTCCGGCCCCTTTTTGGGCTTAGGCGTCCAGCGTTGTGTGGGTGGGCTGGTGCTGTCCGTTGCCGGGTCCAAAACGCCTGCGATGCGTCGTAGCTCGCTGAACGTTTGTGGTCGGTGCAACCGGAGATGCGTACGGAACGTGTCGCGTGCTAGCCCGGCGATAATACCTACCAATTCCGGTTCGGATAGGCCGGTGGTTACGCGTCGTGCTAGCTGGTTTTTATTTAAAACGAATTCCGTTAGCGATTGTTTAGGCGTTTGTCGTGTCGACACGATGTCGGCGCGCAATCGAGACTGAATTTCGGCGTTATTAAAATTTTCATAAAATTCGTCCCGAAATTCCGTCCAGGATAGGTCGAGTGGCCTAATAGAATTATACCATGTACTCGCCGTTCCTTTTAATTGCGGTTCGACCGCCCTGCACCAACCCGCGGGGTGTATACGAGCTTGCACCAAAATCGCCTCGGTATTTTCTATAAACCGTACGGGGTCCTCGGCCCTTGTTCCGGTGAACTCGGGTAACGAAGCTCTTGCTGTACGCAAGTCCTCGTACGGTATTAACACCGAGCGCTCATGTGTGCGTGCATCGTATGGTGTAAATTGTGATGTGCGTGTTGTGTGACCCGTATAGTCGTTATGAGGTTCGCGCGTGAAGAACGGTCGGTTGTTCGCGGCGGCAATGTGGTTAGCGCTATATTGGGCGTCGCCGTCATTACACTCATACGACCTACCCGACTGGTAATTATCGTGTGTACGATTTGTTACGTGTGCAGGTGACGGGTGAATATTTATCCGCGGGACTGTATTATTGTGTGGCTGTTGAGCTGCTGCTAGACGTGTTTCCGTAAAGAAACTCGTCATGCTTTCCTCAAGCGCCCTTAAACGTGCCTCGAACGATTTTGTGTCGTTCGTTTGCGGCAACGTTTGTTTCAACAATTTTAACTGTTCCGCCGCGGTTTTAAATATGTCGCTCTCTATCGGCTGTATGGACTGACCCTGTCGCATGGTCGATTGATAGCCGCAGTATTCCGACAGGTTATCTGTAGGTATCTGACTTGCTGTCGGGCTTGTCGAGATACCCCCGGACGACTGTTCGAAAACTTGACTGACGTTCGTATCTACCAGCGTAGTCGAAGCGTCCGGCTGTTCTCCCGTGCCGTCCGCCAATATATTGATTGACGGCTGCACGGGATAGAACCTGACGTTCGCGGGGTCCTGTCCTCTTTCCCGAATGTGCCCTTCAAGCCTGATAATTATGTCCGGTTTAGAGCCGGACATGCTTATTCCGCGGGCCGTACACTCGCTACGTAGCTCCGCCGTCGTCAATTGTTGTAACGATTTACCGGACATGTTGTATTTCTTTAAATAGATTTACAAATATGGACGTTAAACTATTGCGTAGACGATAGCCTGTGCTTGTTATACGGGACGGATGTTCAGGGACAAATTTGGTTGAGAACGTGAGTGTGTTAGAAGAATATTAAAAATAAATACTTCTAAAAAGAAAATGAAAATAAAAAAAAAAAAACGCAATTTACGCGATGTTTTCGATGCTATTTGATTACGCTCGCGTAAATGATAATCAGCTGTGCAGCTGATTGCGGCGTCGCCGGTACGGTCCAAATATAACGTAATTAGGTCAATGTACTCGGCGGCGGCGGTGAAACCTGTTTGTCTCGGCGGCACACGGCGGCTGCTCAAGCAAGAACGGCGGCGCGCGGCGGCGGTTGACAACGGTGGTGTGCGGCGGCGGCTGGTGATAGCGGCGCGCGGCGACGGCTTACGACGACGACAGCGATACCGATTTGAGTATCCTTACCCGCACGCTGTGCTGTTATCTGCGGTAGTGTCACGGGACGAAAGGCAAGTGTTCGGCGGGGTGGTGTTATATAACGCTATAATTCTATACTATTATATCTACTTCCCACAGCCGTTTCACGGTTATTCACGGTCGCGACGGAATTCCCCTTACGTACCAGAATACTTCTTACGTAATTCAAACTCGGGAATCCTAGCTAACCGGAAAACACAGACCTGGCTAAAATAACTTAATACTAAAATAAAAAGCACTTTTCCGAGGTATATGTCAGCGTGAATAAAACTCTTACCTTTACGATGACTTGAGGTGGTGATTCCTCTGCGGGGAGCCAATTTTGACGCGGCTACGGCGGTAGTTGGTGGTGGAGATTCCGCGGTGCGCCGGTCAATACGTGGTGTGCGTTGATGAAAACACGAAAGACGAGGAAAAAAAAATACAATAAACAAAAATAAAAGACGAACACTAGTTTGAGTGTAAATGCGTTGGCTTTATTAGCACGTAAATATATTCACAAGTGAATGTTTATGTCGCACGTGGTAATTGTCGGTACACGACGACGAACAATAGTAATGATATATATAAAAAAATACACACGACCACGGGGTCGATACACACGGCGAGTGAGTATGCTGCTGTTTGGGTTCCGATACAAGTTTTGGAACGATACTTGAACGGGTGAAGTAAAAACAACAGGAAAAACAAAAAAAAAATGACAGACCGTATTGTCAGTGTGACGGTTGTAGCAAAAGAGGGCGATACCGGGCGGCCGGTACTCGTCCGGGCCGGCTTGTCTTCCCGTCCCACCCTATGCCTTTGCGGCGGGGTGGGAGAGTTGACTATGTCGGTCCGGCTTCGCCTGTAGTGGTGGTTGATAAGGTGCAGACCGGTCGTTGCGGTGCCTGTACTTTGTACCGGCGACCGTAACGTACCGTGTCAACACTTCATCTAGGTCGACCACTTCCATCTCTATGGTGGAACCGAGTTTAGAGACGGATCCCACGTGATCGCCCAGCTTTTCTACTATAGCGCAACGAAGAGGCTCTGCCGCAGCTCTAGACTTGGCGCCCTTGCCGAGGTCTACAAGGAGGTCGCCGCTCCTAGTACGGCGCATGCCTTTGATAGACGCGCCGTATGCTTCGGGGTTAACGCCGCACGTTTTGACCCGTCTCAGCGTTTCCTCGTAAGTAGTGCCACCTGCCAGTTTTATGAGGACCGCTGCATTACGGACGGGGGGGGTCTTCCTAGCTGGGACAGCGGAGCTGGGTTTGAGCTCCGGGAAGTCCTCTTTACCCGAAGTCTGGCCGCCGTTGGTCTTGACTCTACGCTGGCGCCTGCCGACCGCCTTGGACCAAGTCTCCGCGTCGGTCTCCATAGCCGACTCAATCTCGGTATCGACCGCGGCGGGTCGTTGCTGACCGGAGTCCAAATTTTTTTTTTTTTTTTTTTTTTTCGGTTTGAATCGACGACCGAGAGGGAACCACTTTCGCATTACTTCCTCCCGGCCGCCATCGTTTATTTGAAATAAATACATCATTATGTGGAGGAAGACGGGGCCAATCTCCCCGTCTTACCACCTTACAAGCGGTTTTACAATAAAGTCGGTAGCCTTAGTGACTATGTACAATAATATTTACAAATAGCGACAACAATAAGAATTCGGCGACATTGATTATTTTAAAACTTATGCCTGGATTCTTCGTATTCCACGGCTGGATGAATCCCATTCTGTCCTACTAAGCGGCGGCTTGGCGAGCTCGCTCCTCTTGTTCCTTGGTCGACAGCAGGCCTTCTACCATCCTATAAAACAGCCTCAGGGACTCTGTCGCCTCTTCGATTGCCGAATCGCGCGCCGCAGGGTCTGGGGGCAGATCCTCTTCGGAAGGGCCACAGATTATCCTAGACAAGGTTTCCACCGACAGTCTGTGCCCGACGCGGCCGACCAGCTCGCCCCTGAACGGCTCCCAGTAAGGGCAGATCAGCAACGTGTGCTCCGCCGTGTCCACTGCGTTCCCGCACTGCACGCGTATCGGGTTGATGGCTCTTCCCATTCGGTGGAGGTAATATTGAAAACATCCGTGCCCGGAGATCGCCTGCGTCATCCGGAACGTCATCGGTATCATAGGGAGAGGCCTGCGCACCCATCTTCTGACGTCCGGGATCAGTCTCCTCGTCCACTGCGCCTTTTTAAATTGAATAATCCTCAAACTTTTTTATAATTATTCTAAGCTTAACTTATGGACAGCATAGTATTAAATTTTCAATTCTTAGCTTTTGATAGTAAAATATTTACAAATTTTTAACTACCAAATAGTTAAAAATATTCATGATTTTGACGAATTTTTGTCAAAATTTGAACTTCAAATGCTAATAAAAAAAAAAAAAAAATTGTGCCTATGTATTTTTATAATTTTTGAATGATAATTTGAACAAGTTATGTGGACCCTTCAATTAAATTTTCAAGTAATTTGTCCCAACTAAATTTTTTTTATCAACATTTATAAAAAAAAATAAAAAAAAAAAAAATTTAAATTGTCTATAAATAGCTCAAAAAAGTCAAAATATAACGGTTTTGCCTCATACGATTTTTGGTATTTGTTGTTATTCAAACAGTATGAGTCGTAAATACTTGAAAATTTTACCAGTTTTTTAGATTGCCATTTTCTATACGTTATTTTATTTTCAAAACATTTTGACTTTTTTTGAGCTATTTATAGACAATTGAAATTTTCAATTTTTTTTTATTTTTTTTTTATAAATGTTGATAAAAAAAATTGAGCTGGGACAAATTACTTGAAAATTTAATTGAAGAGTCCACATAACTTGTTCTAACTCTCATTCAAAAATTATAAAAATACATATGCACAATTTTTTTTTATTAGCATTTGAAGTTCAAATATTGACAAAAATTCGTCAAAATCATGAATATTTTCACTATTTGGTAGTTAAAAATTTATAAATATTTTTCTATCAAAAGCTAAGAATTGAAAATTTAATACTATGCTGTCCATAAGTTAAGCTTAGAATAATTATAAAAAAGTTTGAGGATTATTCAATTAAAAAAAATTTACGAGTGTTTAAAGTTTTAATTTTAATTTGAAATCAAAAATACACGTGTAAAATAACGTTTTACTAATAAATAGTTTTTGATTTTTATATAATATATGTATCCTAGACTGACAAATCATCTCCGTTCAGAATCGTTTTTTGTATACAATGATACCTATCATTGCATTCAAATTTAACCTACCTTAGACCGAGGTCCACCCCACCCCCTAATGTACAGCAGAGCGATACTCACTTACCTGCTTTTTTTTTATAATAATTATTCTAAGCTTAACATGGACAGCATAGTATTCAATTTTCAATTCTTAGCTTTTGATAGTAAAATATTTATAAATTTTTAACTACCAAATAGTGAAAAATATTCATGATTTTGATGACTTTTAGATTCTGAACGAAGTGAAGAATGTATTGATTTTCCTATAATGTGTGTTTTAGATTCTGAACGGAGTGATGAATGTATTGATTTTACAATGATGTGTGTTTTTTTTTTTTTTGTGTCTGTGTACAGCATAACTAGTCGAAATAATGTTTCAATTTCAAACTTTGGGGGTGGTTTCCGGTGGCAAAGTGGATATCCTTGGTGCATTATACAGGTGAAAAGTAAACATTTTCCAAGAGTTTTCAAAAAAATCGAGAAAAACAAAAAAAAAGTGACAGAAAAACGGGATGTTTTACGCAAAACCAGTTTTCGACAAAATCGAATTTTTATTTTGCTATAACTCAAAAACTAATCGATGTGAACACTTGAAATTTTCATCAAATGTTCATATTAGCGTTCTCCATACACAGCTAAATTTTCAAAGAATTTTGAATTTTTCTAAACTATTTATAGACAATTGAAAATTTCAATTTTTCTAAGTATTTTTTTTTTAATAACGATAAAAATTTTTTGGCCGACCAGAAAATCTTGAAAATTTAATACAAGGTTTCTTATAAGTTGTTCTTAAAGTGATAAAAAAAATCCGATATCGTTAGTCACAATTTTTTTTTATAAGTGCTTAAAGTTCGAATTTATACGAAATATGTCAAAATTGCGAAAATTTGCAAGTAATTTTGTGGTTGAAAAATTTTTTTCTTTTATAACTAAGTTTTGAAAATTTTGTACAAGGTTCTCCATACATTTCACTTCAAATATCTGTAAAAATAACTCGACCGGACTAAGACAAAAAATTTTTATGAGTGTTTTAAATTTAAATTTTTACAAAACCGCGTTAAATAACGGTTTAGCCTCAAACGGTTTTTGATATTTGTTGTTATTCAAACAGTATAAGTCGTAAATACTTGAAAATTTTACCAGTTATTTAGATTGCCATTTTCTTTACGTGATTTGATTTTCAAAATATTTTGACTTTTTTTGAGCTATTTATAGACAATTGAAATTTTCAATTTTTTTTTATTTTTTTTTTATAAATGTTGATAAAAAAAATTGAGCTGGGACAAATTACTTGAAAATTTAATTGAAGAGTCCACATAACTTGTTCTAACTCTCATTCAAAAATTATAAAAATACATATGCACAATTTTTTTTTATTAGCATTTGAAGTTCAAATATTGACAAAAATTCGTCAAAATCATGAATATTTTCACTATTTGGTAGTTAAAAATTTATAAATATTTTTCTATCAAAAGCTAAGAATTGAAAATTTAATACTATGCTGTCCATAAGTTAAGCTTAGAATAATTATAAAAAAGTTTGAGGATTATTCAATTAAAAAAATTTTACGAGTGTTTAAAGTTTTAATTTTAATTTGAAATCAAAAATACACGTGTAAAATAACGTTTTACTAATAAATAATTTTCGATTTTTTTATAATATATTCTAGACTGACAAATCATCTCCGTTCAGAATCGTTTTTCGTATACAATGATACCTATCATTGCATTCAAATTTAACCTACCCTAGTCCGAGGTCCATCGCACCCCCTAATGTACAGCAGAGCGATACTCACTTACCCGCTTTTTTATTAATAAACAGATACTATAAAGTAACTATAGTTACATAATATAGTAACCATACTGTGACATCTCGAGTCCGATTGCTCCTGACTCGAGATTCATGTGGTCGAATCTTGGTCGCCAACCACGAGCCGAGACTCGAAAAGGTCGGAGCGTCGTGGATTTTTTCGTTTATAATAACTTCGTTATCCAGGAATGAGGAAACCAACAATAATAATAATAAAAAAAAAACCATAACACACGGTTTGGGTAGGAGAACACTAAGTATTTTATTTTTAAGGTAGGCGCCGAGAAAGCCATTGGCATAAAACTCGGACAGAAATAAATATAATGGCACACCGTAATAATAATAATATAAATAATTTGCCGATATGGCAATAATAATATAAATTTGCCAATAGGGCAATAATAATATACACTTGCCAATAGTGCAATAATAATATAATCATATAATAATATAATAATATGACATATAGGGATACCGGCCACGGTGTTGAGTATATAATATGTACAAATTTGGGTACGTTACCACTATGCCCCCATGATATGTGCCGGCCGATGACGCTCCGGCGATCGTGACGCTCTACTCCTCCAACATTGTGGTGTTCGGGCGTATGGTAAGAGAACAACTAAAAAAAACATGTCGTCCGTCGGCTTAGTCGTTCACAAAACGCATGAAACAGACGACGGGTGACAGAGACAGTAGAAGGGGAAGACAGAGTGAGAGCATGTGGAGACGTAAATTAATCGACCGATATCCCGATTTACATAATTAGGTGGCGTGGCCGAGCTATGGAGGTGTGAGAGGGGGGCGTGTGTGCGTTTGTCGCACCGGCAGGTATTGTCGTCGATCGGCGGACTTGGACCCACGGCATAAAGTCGGCTCTCGCACGCACGCGCAACATTTGTATCGCTACAGCCTAATAATGTAAATAAATACGAATTGTCAAATGGTCACCCCACCCTGATCGTCACAGAAACCCCCCTGTAGAAGTTGGTACACGTGGGAACAAACTTCTACACTGGAAAACAGAACATGGTATGGGTGACGTGTTTGACTATGACGATAGTATGCGTTGGGGGACCTCGGTTATTGCATCCGGTAGAGATGGACTTTGTCCGGGTGTGATGTACCGGCGCAAGTGGATTATATTATAGGTCCCTATAACCTGGTTTGTTTCTGCTTCAGCTACCGTATACGCATTTTGTGATGAAACGCATACAATTACATAGGGTCCTTGATACAACAAAAAGAATTTGTGGATTTGCTTATCGACCGCAGAACTCAAACGATGTGTTCGTACCAACACACGATCTCCGATATCATACTTTATTACTCGACCCTGCTTATCATGACGTAAACGCCGTCGCTCGGCGTGGGACTGTTGCACCTCACGGGCCAAGATCATTTTTGTCTGCTGAGATACTGCGACCCGGGGTGGAAATGAGACTACAGCACTAAACGGGTTGTATCGGTCGATGGTGAGGAATAATTCTTGCGGCGTATAGCCTGTCGCTTCGTGCACGGTATTGTTCAGTACCCATTCAATGTATCCAAGGTGCCTTGGCCACTCGGCATGGTCTTGGTTGCAGTATGTTCGGAACATTCTACCGAGTTCTCGCATCACTCTTTCAGCCGGGTTCGACTGAGGATGATATACTGAAGTCAGCGTTGGAGGAATTCCTCTTTCTCGAAGGCGGTTCTGCCAGACCTTGCTGGTGAACTGGGCACCGTGATCGGACACTACACACCTTGGATTACCGTATGCGGCGACGTAATCGTTGATCATCCGATTCGTAACCGTGACTGCAGTGGCCTTCTTTATGGCGTACAAGCGAACATACCGAGAAAAATTATCTAATACCACGAAGACGTATCTTACGTTATTCCAACCCTGAGGAAGTGGTCCGTACAAATCAACCAGGACACGACCAAGGGGAACGTCGGCAAGGACAGACTTCAGCTCACCTTCTTGGCGTTGAGTTGACGCCTTGGTTCGTTGACATAGATCACACGCGCGTATCACCGATCGTACACGGGTTTGAAGGTGCTTGAAAAAACAGAAATCTCGAATAGCTTGAGTACATTTCTTTGGCCCTACGTGTCCAAAATGGTGATGAACCGAAACGATGAGTTCATCGATGCGATGGTTTGGGACACAGACCAACCACTGGTCGCTACTTGCGTGCCGACGATAGAAAAGGACACCTTCAACAATACAGTAGTAATGACTTTGAGGCCAGGCCTCTGGACCGTCTCCGTTGAGGAGATCGATAATCTTACTCAATGGTGGGTCGTCTTTTTGCGAGGACAAAATAGCTTGGAAACATGGTAGTTGTCGATCGCGTTCTTTACGAACACTTATAGGAGTGGTTAAGAGAATACTGGGACCACTTAGTAACCGGGATTCCTCTGCATTCCGTCCTACTGGGTTTCGCGATAGCGCATCCATGATATTATCAGGCCCGGGAATATAGATAATACGTAAATCGAATTGTTGCAAAAGTAGTGTCCAACGAGTAAGACGCGCGTTCCTCAGACGACACTGGAAAAGGAACGTTAACGCTTGGTGGTCCGTGAGCACCTGAACAGGATATCCCAAAATAAATACGCGGAACTTTTCACAAGCGAAAACCACCGACAATAGTTCTAATTCAGTAATGGAGTAATTCCGTTCCGCGGAATTTAGGGTTCGGCTGGTGAACAAAATCGTTCGGCGTTCCCCGTCAGATGTAAGTTGGAACAGCTCGGCTCCCAATCCGAGTTTACTGGCATCGGTCTGCAAGTAAAATACCTGATCGAACAAGGGGTGCGATAGGTACTGTTCGGTGAACGATTGCTTCACGCGTTCAAACATTTTAAGCTCCTCTTCTCCAAACTTCCACGGCACACCTTGCTTAATGAGATTGATCAAAGGAGCAATTAACGAAGCGTGATGATCGGCAAACTTCCGGTAGAAATTGCAGAAACCAATGAACGACTGCAATTCTTTTTTAGTACGTGGCTTTGGAAAGCTGCGGATGGCCATGAGCTTTTCGGGGTCCATGGACATTCCGGACGAACTTATAATATGGCCCAGAAACTTGATCTGTTTTTTAACGAATTCACACTTAGTTAGCTTTAGCGTCATGCCCGACACGGCGATTTTCCGGAAGAGAATACGGAGGCGTTGGAGGTGTTCGTTGAAACTGGTTGAGGATACTAGTAGATCGTCGACGTAGATGTGTAGATCATTCATCTTGTCTTCACAGTCTGGGAGCGATACATTTAGGACGGCTTCGAGAGCGTGACCAAACGCGGTATTGGAGATGTTCAAACCGAACGGGACGACGGTGAACTGATATGTCCGACCATCGTAAACAAATGCTGTGTATTTACGGACCTCCTGGTGTAACGAAACTTGCCAGTATCCTGCAGTAAAATCGACACTGGAGAATATAGACTTTCCACCAAAACGTGCAAGTAGTTCATCGAGAGGCGGAGATGAGTCGCGCATTGGTAGAATAACTTTGTTGATGCGGCGAGCATCCAAACATAGTCGTACAGACCCATCGGCTTTTCCTACACAGATGATTGGGTTACTGTAGGGTGATGAACATCGTTCAACCACCCCCCAATCCAGCATCCTTTGGAGTTCCTTCTCTACCGCGGGTCGTCTGGCGAAAGGTACCGGGTATGGCCGAATCTTGAATGGCACATCTTCGGACACAGTGAAACGGCACGTGTATAGCTTGTTGAGTCCTGGCCGGTCACTGAAAATATTATTGAATTCCTGGAGAAGACATAATAGACCTTTTCGTTGTTCGACTGTAATCTCCGCATTATTGGCCATATGTTCGTTGATCCAACTTGGTAGTGGATCTCCGGGGCATGCGTGGTCGCTAATACAATTAATTTCCAAATTCCGGGGTGGTGATGAAAACCTGTCCAAACTGTCCATACTACATAGGCAATGTTCCAATCCAGTGGGCACCACGTGTTCGGTGGTATAATGGACATCGAGACGGGTGATTTGCGCAGCTGGAATCGCTCCATCGTCGCCTTGAAATAGACATTCTTTTCCCCATTGCGGAAATTTGATACATCGCTTAGAGTAGTCCAGAACAACTCCGTATTTAGAAAGCCAGTCATCTCCGAGGATGATGGGGGTAGCAAGGTGTGGGACAACGAGGAAAACACCTGGGGCATCCTTTCCAAACAACACCAGTGGCATGAACACTTGTTTCGTGATTTTCTTACTTCGCCCGCGCACAGCCGTTGAAATAGTAACTCCGGTTACAGGCAAGATGGACAAAAGCTTAGAAGTAAGAGACCGGTTCTTGATGGTGGCAAAAAATTCTTCGGATATAGCCGAAACCGATGCCCCAGAATCGAGCAGGGCAGAACCTGACACACCACACACTTCGACGGGAATTTCTGGTCGGTGTGGAACATGTCCTGGGAATTCATTTGAGTCGGTGATAGGTGGATGGCACTCGGATGACAATCCAGTCTCGTCAGGTGCCGTATTCACTGGCGAGACTGTGGCTCGTTTCCCGAAACGTTCAGCTGATGAATCGGTTCTTCGTTTGGAGCCGGTGGACGGTGGTAATTTTGAGAACCTCGATTCGGACCGTTTCGGTAGTTGTTTCGATTGTTATGACGTGGCTGATATCCTCCCCGTCCGTGAGAATCCCGTGATGGCTGGTCATTGTTCCGTGCGGGTTGAGTTGGGCCGTTGTTTGACTGGCGGGGACTCGGACCCTCGCAGAAAGACGTTGATTCCTCGATCTCTGTCAGTACTGATAATAAGGCGTTCGTCGTTTGGGGACCGCGACCACGGATGGCCATTCCCAAAGTGGACGGATAATGCTGTATGATTATGCCAACAAGATCAAATTGGTCGATGGGGGGAGATAAGTATTTAGCTTTAGCAATCCAAGTCATAGCATGAGTATTGATCCCCACTGGTGAACGGTATTGATAGGGTTGAAAAATTTCATTCCGGATTTTTCTCTGTGTGGCTGCAGACCAGAACTGCTGGCGGAACAACTTCTTCACATCCTCATAGGTGGTTGGAACAGGCATGAGCGAATCAAACCATACTCGGGAACCTCTGGTCAACCGCCGTTGAAACAGTTCAATACGTTGATCGTCGTGTGGACAATTGTATAAAAAATATTGGTCCAACTGAGATAAGAACTTCTCTGGGTGCACATCTTGCCGGTGGCCAGTAAACTCGGACACTACATCAGTAAAACGTTCCAATTGACTAACGGACGTAGACATATTAGACTGTCCGCACAGATTTAATAATGGTCGAGAGTCATTGATATGGGCCTCCGTCGAATTGTATATCGGCTGGAATGATTGCGCTTGAGATGTAGAGTGGGTCAGAGGTATCTTTAAATCGGATTGTATTTGTTTCACAGTTTCCTTAAGGAATTCGACGTCAGCGTGGATCTTTGCTACACTCTCATCGGATTTAGTATATGCAGTTCGTTGGTCGATGAAGTTGCGGTGAAGAGTGGCGATATTTTTTTCAGTCTTATCTACTCGCAACTCAACGGCATCTTGTCGTTTGGTAAACCCACTAAATTGATTTTCCAGGCGGTCAAATCGTTGTGCATGATCGCTGGCATGACCATTCATAATAGCGATAATATCGGCAAGGGTAGGTTCAACTTTGGTAGGCTGCAGAAGGACATTCCCTGTTGCCATCCCAGCTTGGGACACCGTGGTTACAGGTTTAATTGGTGTATCCGATTTTGTAGTTGGTGGTGACATCGTATTGGTCACAGGCTGGAGAAGGCGGTCAATTAGACGATCTGGAGGGCGCGTATCTCGTTTACCTGCAGAGTACATAAACAGTATGCACGAAAAATCAAACAATTGAAGTAAGAGATGACAACAACTCAATGAACTGAATCGCTCATTCACAATACAGGTTCCAACAGGAAGTTTGAAAAAAAAAAAAAAAAAACGAATAAATATTTATCTGCTAGAACTTAGGCTCAGAAAGTGCAGGTGAAAATGATAGGTCGTAAGACAGACAATGTCAGTATATATTACGGAAAATAAATTTACTATACTATATCAATGAAAATCTTCACCGGAACGTCGGGACGACACATAGGAACATAACAGTAGGCGGGCAAATATATTTGAAAGTCACCGTGGCGCTGTACATAGTTTTAAATATCTGAATAAAACAAGATGAAAATTACTAAAAAAAAAAAAACTGTAGAATAATTTATCATTCATAACAAATAACAATAACGAAAACGCATAATCACATCGACAGATATGATACAATATACAGCAACAGACAAATTTGTTGATGAAACTAAATTGATTCAAAGACACATTGGTCGACAGAGCCGATAATATAAACAAAAAATAATTGAAAATAATTCACCAAGAACATAATAAAATAGTGTACCTCAAATTTCCAAACAACACGGTCAACGTGGTTGCAACCACAAATTTAAATAATAAAAATAATAACCATTACGTAAAATTAAATGAATGTGGTGTTATGCACCACATCAAGTGTTAATACACTCCCACTAGGTGGGCACACTACGCTCGATGGCGAGATACCTAACAATACGTACGCGGGACGCATTAACGAAAACACAGACGTGTGACAACCTATAGTGCGCGTGCGTGCGAGAGCCGACATCGCCGTGGGGTACATCTTATGGGCAGCTTAAAACTAAAATCATCAGTGTGTGTACGGGCCTAGCAGGCAAAATATGCATCGTCTTGGTCTACCAACCGAAATCTAACGATTGAAAAAAAAAAAAAAAAAAAAAAAAAAACTACTCGCAACTTATTTTAAAATTTAATATTGGAATAATACATCATCGTCTTTATAATATTAAACGATTTACGTGCGCGAGGCGTCATACGGCGTATACGGAATGGCCATCGTAACGATACGTATGCCGGGCAGGCAGCAAAAACAAAACAATTGAATAATATTTATATTTACATATTACACCGGTTGCTGTTCAGCGAAAACCAGTCGGGAAAAAAAATTAAACGATGAGCTTATTCGAACGAGATGATAATAATATTATGTGCGTTACGTAGACAACGTTAGAGAGGGAATGGGGAACGTTCGCACGGCCGTGCCGGAACGACACGCACCCAAATATTGATAACGAACGTTAGACGGCGGTAGACCGATAACTGATACGTTAAAGTTGCGTACGGTTACATCATCAAACCTGATAGAGGGAACGAGACATATATACAGGCACACACACTGACGTGTACAGAAATATACCTTAAAATAAAACTTATAACTAGCCGCCGACTAAGATCTAACGCGATGACGACCAACCCCTCCGGTGATCGTGACGTTTGACATCTCCATGACATCCGCAACGGCAATCGCGGTGATGGCGGAATACGGCACACACACTAACAGCCTCAGGTCCCTCCATAGCCACGGGCGCACAGCACAAATCAATTCACGTACATTATGTCGGACACAATACATGGGTTGTTACCGGGGCATTCCTGAAAATACACGCAGGCAACAGTGGTTCTTGGACAGTATACTATTTACATACATGGCCGGTAGTTCCCTAAACGTATTATATAGGTGCAATACCATCTATACACGTACAACATCATGTCTTTGTCCAATTTAGAACTTTTAGAACCATGTTTACTTAAACCCGTAGTAATGCAAACATTGTAATATATGTACACGCGATGTGTCTTGTACTTCCTAGGTGTTATGTTTTTTTTTTTTTTTTTTAAATTAATTACAGTCATAATTAGATCCTGGCAAGGTCGCCATCTGTGACATCTCGAGTCCGATTGCTCCTGACTCGAGATTCATGTGGTCGAATCTTGGTCGCCAACCACGAGCCGAGACTCGAAAAGGTCGGAGCGTCGTGGATTTTTTCGTTTATAATAACTTCGTTATCCAGGAATGAGGAAACCAACAATAATAATAATAAAAAAAAAACCATAACACACGGTTTGGGTAGGAGAACACTAAGTATTTTATTTTTAAGGTAGGCGCCGAGAAAGCCATTGGCATAAAACTCGGACAGAAATAAATATAATGGCACACCGTAATAATAATAATATAAATAATTTGCCGATATGGCAATAATAATATAAATTTGCCAATAGGGCAATAATAATATACACTTGCCAATAGTGCAATAATAATATAATCATATAATAATATGACATATAGGGATACCGGCCACGGTGTTGAGTATATAATATGTACAAATTTGGGTACGTTACCACTATGCCCCCATGATATGTGCCGGCCGATGACGCTCCGGCGATCGTGACGCTCTACTCCTCCAACATTGTGGTGTTCGGGCGTATGGTAAGAGAACAACTAAAAAAAACATGTCGTCCGTCGGCTTAGTCGTTCACAAAACGCATGAAACAGACGACGGGTGACAGAGACAGTAGAAGGGGAAGACAGAGTGAGAGCATGTGGAGACGTAAATTAATCGACCGATATCCCGATTTACATAATTAGGTGGCGTGGCCGAGCTATGGAGGTGTGAGAGGGGGGCGTGTGTGCGTTTGTCGCACCGGCAGGTATTGTCGTCGATCGGCGGACTTGGACCCACGGCATAAAGTCGGCTCTCGCACGCACGCGCAACATTTGTATCGCTACAGCCTAATAATGTAAATAAATACGAATTGTCAAATGGTCACCCCACCCTGATCGTCACAATACTATTTGTTTCAAAATAGAATATATGACAATATTTAAATATAATATATCCTAAACTGACAAATCATCTTCGTTCAGAATCGTTTTTGTATACAATGATACCTATAATTGCATTCAAATTTAACCTACCATAGCCTGAGGTCCACCCCACCCCCTAATATACAGCAAAGCGATACCCACTTACCCGCTTTTTTAAATTAAATTGGTTTGTTTAAAGTAGAGAATAATACATATTTTAAAATATTAATTTTAAAAATAAACTTTAACATAATAATACAAATCTTAAATGTTTACTAATGTATCGTTTTGATATTTTTTTCATTGATTTGTCAGTTTCTTCACCTTTTCTTCTGGTTTATTGATGAAAAATAATACAACAATATTATGAAATTTCCCATTATTAATTTAGTTTAAAATTACATTAAAAAAAACAGAATTTATTTCAGTAGAAACAAGTTT